>CAJDSM010015705.1:0-10005 GCA_903981925.1 Ostrea lurida
TAAAGCGATATAGAAGGTTTTTGGTCGGAAGGAATAGTTTCCATGATGACAAGCGTGAAGACCATCTTTGCGAGATTGCAATGCTGCGAAAAATGAACTTTCGTGACGTGCTTCACAGTGATCGGCGACAAACAGTTCTTGAAATTGCAGGAAAACATGGAATTTCAAAGATTTCGGTACATGAAATTTATCGCATGATTTGTATATGAATTACGTATGAAACCAGAACAGTTTGTGCAAATTTTTGATGACTGGTTAAAACGACATTAAGAAATGTGCGTGTTGAGTTTAACGGTGACTACGTTGCAAAAAGTTAACTGTCTTTAGAGTTTGACGTTGGATAACGTCAAGGATTTTCATTTTAGTGCTCCGGATATGAGTTTGTGTCTTTTTTGTATTTGATAGAACCATTACTAAATGTGCTTTGTTTGTAATGAAAATTTGCATATTAATAAAATAAAACATGAATTTTACGACAATGTTAGTTCATATACATTATCAATGTTGTTCAGCTTTATCAAGGTTGTCCACGAACTTTACGGACAACCCTCGTACATCTTGATAGTAAGATATATTTTTAAATGTCCTTCTTCCTTGTACATGTTGCATGCATCACCTGGGATGCAGATTAACTCTAAAAGGCTAACATTTTTATCTGTTAAATCCCATTTTAAACAAATATCATTTTATCATAACACAAAAGCATTGTAAACATGAATCATCGAAGTTACCATTAGGTGTCCGTTGTTATCAAGATGTAATGAATTTCATTACCATATTAGGGTATGTAAATATACATTAGAACGTTATAATATAATTATTATCTGTTCCGTCTCATCGACAACAATCAATAATCCGTAATATGAAGCTGGTTTGATGTGTCAGTCAACTGCCGGCTTTTAAGTGTAATCTCTCAAAATTCGGTTTTAATTCGTGTCATTTCCCCGATAAAACATCACATGATACCACTTAAAATGAGAGGAAAAATTAGGCTGTGCTTTGCTATACAAGGATGTCCCTGTTACTCCATTTTCATAAAAAGTATAATGATACCTTATAAAATTGCGTCACCTTTCTCATAGATCACGATTCCTCGATTGTGACAGGCGTTCTCATTCCATATGCAATTATATAGAGAGTGCATACAGTGTAGCATAGTTTTAATTCAGTTACATTTATATTAGATTTAACGTTGCTACCAAATGTATAAAACGTTGACATGACAAGCACTGTTCAATTCGATAAGTTTTACGATTTTTTTCACAAAACACAGAGTAGGACAGACACCGCCCTTTGTGCACACCACAGGTAGGCTGACGTGCCTACGAGAAAATAAGTTTTTCCTCTCGGTCGTTCAGGTAGACTGGAGGAATTCGTAGTCAACATCAGAACTAAATAAACTGCCTCAATTGATATGAAACATATCTAAAAACAATTTATCTAACTATAGGTCATACTAGAGAAACGACCATACACTTGCAAAATGCCGACTTCAAACAACATTTTTAAAACCCTGCACCATCAATTTATTTGCCAGTAACATATTCAAAGAATGTATCACACTTATACACATGAGCTTTTAATGGCCATTTTTTCACTTGGGGTTCTTAATGGAAAAATTGCAAGCTTAGGTAACAACACCCTATTTGAAAAAGCCCTGTATCCAACAATGTTGCCTTTCGGATGTCGTAGAAAGTCGTGTTCCTTTCCCTAAATAAAAGAGAGAGTATTGCGTCTTTCGGATGAAACATTAAAAGCAGGTCCCTTGAAGCGGTAAGCGTTGACGCGAAAACAAACACTGATTGCTAAGACTATGAAGATCATGCAGAGTTCTAAATCAGACATACTTGACCAACAGCTGTTGTAGTCTCAGTATGANGGAACATGCAGAGTTCTAAATCAGAGATATTTGACCAACAGCTGTTGTAGTCTCAGTATGAGTGAAAGATATCCAAATGACGTCTACAAATAAGCAAACTAAGAACGAAAATCTTTATATAGAGTCTTCATCAGAAAAACGACAATTTTGTTTCAAACGCTATTAGTTTATTAACAAGGTGTTTCATTTAACGTGGCATCTTCTCTCTTCTCCAAACAGAAGTATAACGACGGCATGTCTATTCTTTGATCTGTAAGTGGTGACTGTTCCTCCGATATCAATACCGTATCGTTTGAGGTATTTTCATTATGAATATGTTCTGCTCTTTCCATCCTCTTCATTCGGTCTTCGGATCCTTTAAGAACGTTGTATGCAGCACTTTGGTCATCCTCCTCAGACCTTGAATAATTGTATACATCAGGTATAACCGGGTTGATATCAGAATACTCGCTTGGATCATGCGTGTTTGAGTTGATTAGGACATGATCACTGTCGGACTGAAATCAAAGATAATGAAAATTGGACAACATATTCAGAATCATTAGAAAAAAAATCAAATACAATTTTCATTCACACCAAACAATAATCTAAGTCTAAAGCATGTTAATCGTATACGATACCAATTTTGATGCACTAGATGCGCATGTCGACAAATTATGTCTCACACCGAAATGTTGGAAATCCAAAGGTTGTAATGAAAAATATGAAGAGGTGAAAATAGCGTGCTAATGGTTGGAGTCAAATACGTCGAAGGATCATAGCTATGTCTGAAGGAGACAGTCCTTGATTTTGAACGAAATCCTATGATATATAAAGGCAGACATAACGAGCAGTGATCAATCTCGTTAGTCCCAATTAGAATGCGAATCAAGAGTTGGGCAATCATGGACCCCTAGATATCTCTTAAGAGCTCAGATAATTTCATAAAATCCCAACAAAATTATTCTCATTGATATTTAGCACCAATAATAAAAAGTACCAAAAATATTATTTTTATTTCAGAAAGCAGGCGATTTACTCAACAAACTACGTATGACGTGTATAGAAAATGATATATTCTCTTTCCATGCATGCCACATTTTACTTCCGCAACATGGAATTTTAATCTGATGAAGGAACGGTGTGAACTGTGGCACAGAACAAGATATGGTTAAATTCATTATATTCAGTACCTCTACGTATAAAATGGCGAAGTAACAAAGTATTAACGTAACCATAGTAAAAAAAAACACATACAAAATCGAGTGTTGGGCAACACGGACCTTCGACAAAAGCGAAGGCAGGATCAGGTGCCATGGAGGAGTAAGCATCCTCTGCTGACCGGTCACACCCGCCGTGAGCCCTTAGTCGAAATAAAGTAAACGGGGTTACCCGTAGTCAAATCTAGTAGGAAAATGACAGTCTAACAAAGGGTATGAAATAAATCAGTCAACATATGATTTAGTGATACTTTGTAATTGCAAAAGTATGAGGTATTGAAGATAAGAAAGTTTTATCGAGGATGCCATAGACTAATAGTTAGTTGTAAGATCAAATTCTAAATAAATAAAAAAAGAGAGAAAATCAAAAGAGAATACATGATATGTCTCAGTGCAAATACAATCTAATACACTCAGATGTGCAGCTAGACACCACGAAAACCCGGGTTTTGCGTTGATTCAGGGTCTACGTGAACATCGTTCTATTCAGGTTTTCGTTTATCCTATGATCGTGCGTGTATCCTATCGTATCGTGCGTGTATCTTATTGTATCGTGCCTGCATCGTGTTCTATCGTGTATCATGTCAAAATAACGTTGCGGGTACTGTACCTCTTCCTCTCGCATATTTGAAATGTCGGTATACACCCCATTTAAATACCCTACATTCGTAACATTGGATCCTCCTCAGTCTGCATTGATTTAGATGATATAGAATGTCTTGATGTTCCTGAAATAAAAAAGGTAATCAAGGATATTTATTTCGCATATTAAGTACTTGTACGTTGTACGGAAAGCAAAAAAGTAAGAATTGCAGATACTCGCATAGATAGTATTGTTATAAGGGCAAATTCAGACTCTGAGTAAAGCAGGGTTTGATCAGTTGTTTAGGAGGAGAAAGTACCCTTGTTGACAATTTACATTCGCCATAACATGCATCTTGATTGACGATATAATGTGTAGCCAAATCAGTATCTGAAAAAATGCCTGACAATTGATATGAAACATATCAGACAACATTAGACTCAACGGTTGTGTTTGCAAACTATAGCGTCGATAGAATATTGCAGATGTTTGAAATGTGTAACATCAACGAATTATTGTTTAAATCTCTCTCTCTCTCTTCTCTTCTCTCTCTCTCTCTCTCTCTCTCTCTCTCTCTCTCTCTCTCTCTCTCTCTCTGTTGAATACGGGGATCCATGTGTGCCAATATTTTTGTGTGTGTTCATTGTGGAATTATTCATGATCTTCGTTTGTCCATGTCGAATGTCCTTTGTGTCTTTCTTCTATTTGCAGGAATAAGAAAAAAAAAAGAATAATGAACAATGATAAATATTGTAAGTCCCAATCAGAATACAAAACAAGAGTTGGCTAAACACATATCTTTGGATACACCAGAGGTAAGATCAGGTGATTAGGATAAGAAAGCATCCCCTGTCGACCGGCCACAATCACCTTGAAGGTATTGTCTTGATCAAGTAAAGGGAATAATCCGCAATAAAAGCCAGTGTATTCTTATTTATCATTATCGATATACCGAAATGTCGAATTTTAAAGGCCAATGCTAGATAATTTCAATGTCGCTAATTACCATGTAAGATACCTCTTTATCTGTAGTATAACTCATCATGTAACTATTTCTAGGTACCTGAAATGTTTTACTATTCTTTTGTTTTTCCTTTATTTTCAATTTGAGTCAATTATGAAGGTATGTGTCCATCCATTAATATATTTTGGCAAATCTACATGTTTGAAAAACGATAAATGAATAGAATTTCTGTTTTTCGAGATAACTCCTCATTGATAACATTCAACAAGATCTCAGTCTCCTATATTCGGCAACACAATAACACTTGCTTGCATTCAATAAAGGATGAGACTACCACAGCATACTAAATATAGAGTTAGTCGTAGTATGTTTAGATGACGTAAAATTATCCAATTATCATTTGAGACAAATAAGATATACAAACCTTTGTGCAAGTATGAGGAAAGAGATCGCTCATGAATTTGAACTGTTGGGAATAGGACCTAAATCAATTGAATCAAGAAGTTTTGCGATATTCTGAAATATTGTATGTACATGGAAATTAGACCATGAATTTACGACAACAATACAAATCTTACAGCGCATTCTCAAATGGTGCATATATGCAAACGATACTCGGTATTTGGCAAAAGAAACAAAACACCATTGCCTTTATAAATTATATTGTTCTCTCATGTGGTGGATGGAATGCTCCCAAACCCATGAAACAGTTTGTGGGTCTAGATGTAGGATTCGAGTATTTGGTTGAATTTGATTGAATGTTGATTATATGAAAAAGAGCTTGAAGGATATATTTTTGTGCATTTTGCTATGTGAAATAAAAATGGGGACATTAAATAACAACAACCTCAGGAGGTGATCAACAATACTAGATGGCCGGGCTACAAATTCTAATCTGGTTATATACGGAACAGAAATATTGCTGCTCGCTCTGTGTTGTATATATCTCTAGTGAACACTTTGCGGGACCATAATTAATGCATCTCTTTTCAGGAAAGTAAATTAGGAAGTCGATTTGTCTTGCACAGGAAGACAACAGTTGTAGTAAAAGATGATGACTAATACAGTCAACTCTCGATAAACAGCAACCTTTGTTCTTTTGAATCTTTGGCATTATAACGAATTTGGTGATGAATTGAATTTCCGCCATTTTGAAGAAAATAGTTCTGCCATTTTATAGAAAAAGAGTTACCGCTGTTTTCCATGTTTGCTTATATAATTCTTTGAAATACTTTCTGTAATTAATTTTTTTTTTAAATTAACATGACTATTTGTTTAAACATCACAAAATCCTTCCCTTTTTTATCTTCGAAACGCAAAAGAACTCTCTTCTGGTTTGAACATATTTTATTGTATATAAATACATATACAAAAGGTTTGAACACAAGTTCTTACAACTTACGAGGTTCTCACATAAAACGCCAAACTCTCTTCTCTGGCTAAGCCGTACCTTAACTGAAACGGGTTTTCTATAATGTAAAAATGATATGACTACATCTCATTGTAAGTCTTTATTTGTTTACTTATCACAGTAATTACCGGGGTCTTTCTGCACCGTTTGACACCGGAGATCGATAATGATCAATTTACGTTCGGTGACTCACAGGTGCCGCATGGCGGATTATCGAGGATAATTAAGACTGTGAAATAAACTTTTGTACTGAGAAACACCGGGCGAATGGCGAAAGCAAGATTTGGCGTTTTACCCGAGAATTTTTAAGGCAGCATAAATATGTAATTATTGCATATAATGACTTTAATGTAACATGTTAATTTTGTATTTAATTTTGGTTTATATAAAATTTGTGTGAAAGATTTTAACATATTAGCAATAAGAAATTGTATTTTTCATATCAGTCATACGCGGGGAATGGAAACTTATTTCTGTGCCCGCCTTCTTTTTGTAGGGCCTCCTTGGTGGATGCTGTCTTCAAGCTGTTTGGAAATTTTGTTCATGATGCATTTGGTTGTAGATGATGCATAGTTTTATTACGCTTGACCAATCACAGCGCTTTATCGGGACCGCTATTGCAATAATCACAAACGCTGCGGTCTGTCGCTTATCGATTGACCTTGCGGTCATTCTTGTTAATTGCTCAGCTCTACCAAGCCTCTATCCTTACTACTAACAAAACTACTAACAGCTGTTAAAGAGTCACTTCAGAGATACTGTTCCACTACATATTCAGAAGTGGGTGTCAAATCAGATGTGGATTCTCAAAAACTCTAAAGAGCTATAGAAAACTTCAAGTCACGAGATTTTTCCTAAAATTGACTGCATCAAACATATGATTTCTCCACACTTCTATACAACAATTCTCCACGATAAATAAAATCTAGGCTTTTTCAGATAATTGATAATTGCTTTTTTGAACAAAAACGGCACCGAAAATAACAAGTTTCCTGGTCATTGGGAAACAGAATACAAAATTTGTCAGAAACCCACTCTGATTGCCCCACACAAGTACTCTGAGAAGATATTAAGAGCTTAGGTTTCTTATAGATAATATTTATGTAGTCTTTGGAGAGCATGTCTTTCCAACAATCTGTTGGTATTCCTATGGGCACTAATTGTGCCCCCTTATTGGCAACTTATTTTTATATTTGAACGAAGCAGAATTTGTTCAGAAACTGTTACGGGATAAAAACAAAAAATTGCCGTATCCTTCAATAAAAAGGCGAAGTTAACATTGTGTCAAACGTAATCAGAATACCAAAAAACATATAACAAAATCGAGTGTAGGGCAACACGGACCTCCGACAAAAGCGAAGGTAGGATCAGGTGCCATGGAGGAGTAAGCATCCTCTGCTGACCGGTCACACCCGCCGTGAGCCCTTAGTCGAAATAAAGTAAACGGGATCTACCGTGAGTCAAATCTAGTAGGAAAGTGACAGCTATACAAAGGGTATGAAACAAATCAGTCAACATATGACTTAGTGATAATTTGGAATCGCAAACAAGGTCATTATAGCGACCAGTAGAATTGCGAAATGATGACTTTTAAACGAGATTTCGTTATAACCTGCAGCATCAACTTTTTTGTTAGTAGTTTGGCCTCGCTTTAAAAAGTCCGCCATACGCCATAGCATGCCTCTTGCGTATCGAATCAATCTGGGGAGATATACACTACCATAAGCAGGTGATTAGTGGTATATATTACTATATAGAAAAGGAAAGTTGACGATTGCAAAGTCAAAGTCATCAGGCTTATCAATATAATGTAGGTGTCAGTCTGCCATTAGAGTCGAATTTAAGTAAAATATCCAAATAATGAAGCAGATATGTGAGATTCTGTGGTGTCCTTTATGTCGAGTTCTTCGGGATATATCAAATGGACATAATGTGAGAAATGATATTGTTAATTGATAGCACATCATCTATAATACCTATATTAAAGGTTTGAAGGCACGGCAAGTTTTTGTTTTTATCCCGTAACAGTTTCTGTAAAATTCTGCTTCATATGAATACAAAAATAGCCTGCAATAAGGGGCCACAATTAGTGCCCATAAGGAATACCTACGGATTGTTGGAAGACCTGGTCTCCCAAAGACTACATAAATATATCTATAAAAAACCCAAGCATGCTCTAATATCTACTTCAGAGTACTTGTGTGGGCAATTCAGGTGTTTTCTAACAAAATATGTTGTCTTGTTTCCCAATCTTACTTATAGGTATATAGAACGATGTCTTATCAATTAAAATCATAATTTTCACAATTATGTCCATTTGAATATATCCTGACGAACTTGAAATAAAGGACACCCCACAGAATTCTGACAGATGTGCTTCATATTTGGATATTTTACTTAATATTGGACTCTAATGGCAGACTGACAAACTACATTATATGATAAACGTGATGACTTTACTTCTGCATTGTCAACTTTCCTTTTTTGTGTAGTAATTGTACCACTATCGCCTGCTTTATGGTTGTATGTCTACAGTTGATTCGATACGCCAAGGGCAGACATTGCGTATGATGATTTTTTTAAAGCGAGGCCAACTACTAACCAAAAAAGTTGATGTTGCAAGGGTTATAACAAATCTCGTTAAAGTCATCATTTCGCAAAATCTACCGGTCGCTATAATGACCTCTGTTTGCGATTACACAGTATCACTAAATCACTATGTTGACTGATTTGTTTCATACCCCTTTGTTAGACTGTCATTTTCATACTAGATTTGAGACGGGGTTAACACCGTTTACTTTGTTTCTGACTACCAGGTTCACGGCGGGTGTGACCGGTCCAGCAAGGATGCCTACTCCTCCATGGCACCTGACCTGCTTCGCTTTTCGCGCAGGTGTCCGTGTTGCCTACACTCCGATTTTGTATGTGTATTATGGACTATGATTACGTTTGATACTTTGTTACTTCGCACATTTTATTGAATACAGCTCTGGACATTGTTACAGTAATTAATCTCAATACCCACCATACCACCCCGCCTTCATCCTCCTGGGACATATAGTTTTGTAATAATTTTTCTCATGTAAAACCAAATCTTCTGACCTGCATTATTTGTATAATCCACCTTACTTGATTCCAGCGCAGACTCTATCCTTTTATATATGCATAATGTGTGGTGTGGGATCAGATAGGCATAATCACACTTATTGTGATTTACATGTAGATATGTTCTTAGGTTTTTGGTTTTTTCGAGCCCATCTGATCCCGCATGTTTTTCGTTTAAACTAAATCGTCATTTACATAATAAATGACATTTTTTCAAACACATTGCTGTCCTGTTTTCACTGCCTTTATCAAGTACAAGCACTAGGCTACCCTGGCACGTTCATATGAACTATGGAACATAAAAAACGTTTCATGAGAAATATTGGCTTATAACAAAAATCTGGCAATGAATTGAATGGCGAGTAATTCGCGAGTACGCCTGTACATGTATAATATAACTGAGAGTGGAAACCTGGACAATCAGGTGTGACGTAATTGGCACCAGTTCAGCTATTACGGACATTAGCATCACAAAAAGAGTTTCATTGTGAACTGAACATCTGCAAACTTATTGAACAAAGGGTAAAAACACCATGCTTGAAAAAAGCATTCTGACTTCACGTAGATTCTGTAAAAGTGAGATGGATTTCATTTCAGATAGATTAGAATTAGTTAATTTGTTTCTGTCTTTGTGAACCTAATTAGTCTTTCTCGTTGCTAAAATATAGATATAAGAATAGAATAGAAATACAGCATGCTAGTTTTTACAATATGCAGTCTACAAGTTACCAGCGTTTACGAATCCAGTCTCTCAAGTAGAAAAATATGCCGGAAATCAATGCTCCGGACAGGAACGATGCTGATAACTTAGACCATCCACTTCCGCTCAAATTTGTGTGACTTCCACTTTCAGCATTTCTATGG
>CAJDSM010015706.1:0-29646 GCA_903981925.1 Ostrea lurida
GTGATGTGGCCCATGGGCCTCTTGTTTCTTTGTCCCATGGAGTTCGAGATGAGGAAGTTCGACTGTATTAGAATTTAAAATGTTTGAGGGTATGAATGGCAATGCTTCATGCCACTGTACTTTTTATGAAGTGCTAACATGCCTCTGAAGTATACCAGCATAAAGCATTGCAGTTTATGCCCACAGGTTATTTCAAAAATAGAATAAATTTCTTATATGTAATCACTTGATTAGCATCCTTTGACAAAGTCAGCCATATATGTAGTGCTTGCATTACTTTTTAATCTCCCTCAAGCAACGAGTGTCCTATGACGTAACTTATTTTTCTTGGCCAGATGCCAGAGCGCGCCTTGCAGCCCGTGAAGAATGACTACGAGGGTCTGAATGCCCAGCTTCTAGACGAGCTTCCTAAGCTGTATAGCTTGTCTCTACAGCTCCTACAGGATTGTATAGCAGCTTTTGTCCAAGCTCAGAGAGAGTATGTCAGCCACCAGTCCCTTCAGCTGTCTGATACTCTAGATGTAAGTACGAAGGGGGCGGGAAATGTGGATGTTCTATTGACTTCAGACACATGTTTTTTTGTTTTTTTTTAGAGTAAACATGGTTATTGTGCACATTTGCAACATTTATTTGTGGTAGATTTCCTTAGAATTTTATTGTCACACTAGTTTAAAGAAAAAGAAATTGTTTGAAATATCAGATGATCTAGTAAATGTTTCACTGCGATGTGGTTTCCACTTATATTTAATGCTGTGCTTTCTATTTTTGATACATGTACATATTTCATTACTTTGATGACTGTACGTGTAAACTCTTGGCATATTGGTATTAACTTTGTTACGCCATGATTTATAACAGAATGATAATTATACACATAATATCAATATTTTATTTTGCTTGATAACTTTTTATATTTATCCGTTTTTCTAATTCTGTATATTTTGTTTGATTTTGACATATTTTGTTTTGCTTGTGTAAATCACAGTATGTTTGTTACAGAAAGTGATTCAGCATGAATTAGACAGTAAATCACAAACTCCCAACTTATCCACTGTAAGTCTGCTGGTCAAGGGCACTAGCACCATTATCCTAGCGTCCACTACCAAGCCTCATTCTCAGCTGCCTGCTCACTTACTTCCCATTCATATAGAGGGAGAGAATACAATTGCATGCTCTGCATTTACCATTTTAGGTTTAAGTAACATGCTAGGTGCTGTTTTAGTAGTTGATGTGCATGCTTTTTAGACTGCAAGTAAGAATGCCTGCATAGAAGTTTAAAGGTTGAGGTGTAAAAAGAAAACTTGGGATACTCTATGAATTTACAGAAGCAGGAGAGGATTGAAATGCATGCACTGCATAGCTTTGGGTTGATGACAGATTATACATGTATATATGTACACAGAACTGAGAGTATTGAATAGCTTACAGAAAAGTTCAAACTCCCAGATTGTTTTTACAGATAAAAGAAATTTCTAAGTTAAAAATTGTCATTGGTTAAAAAAAATGTCATTGGTTCAAAACAAATAATTGTGACTTATATAAGACTACAGTCAACTCTCAATAAACCACCACCTTTTGTTCTGAATGTATGACAATATCAAATACAACACAAATCAATCATTACATAGAATAGATACATAATCATGTCTTCTTATGGTACAGATATAAAGAAAAAAAGGTTTAATGCTTGTAATGGAAATATTTATCTTTTTGCACTTGACATGATATCAAAGGAGTAGGCCCACGAAGGGGAATCTGCCCTGTAAAATGGTAAAAATTAAAATCAAATTTCAAGAAATTATTTTCTGCAAAAATGATAGACCATGTATGATAGTTTATCAGGGTGATAAAATTTTTGAGTTTTACATGGTGTATCTAAGATTTAATGCCCCAAACATCAGAAATACCATAAAATCCAAAAATTTGCTTAAAATCGCCACATTTTGGGATAAAAACGAAAATTTGTTGTAGAGCAGCAGGCTTGGACCAAGAAGATGCTATAAAAATTTTGAACCTTCTTGGCATCATATTTAAACTGACAAAAATAAAATTGGTCCAACCTGTGCCTCTATAACAAATTTTCGTTTTTTATAACAAAAATGTGACGATTTAAGCAAATTCCTGCATTTTATGATTATTTCATGATGTTTGGGGCATTGAATCTTAGATACACCTATGTTAATTCCAAAAAATTTACCACCCTAATAACTATCATACATGGCTATCATTTTGGCAGAAATAATTTTTAATTTCGCTTTAATTTTTACCATTTTACAGGGCAGATTTCCACCCTTCGTGGGCCTACTCCTTTCAGAGTTTAAAATGACATATTGGGACTAATGTAAATTTTTAAAACTTCACATAATTTTTGAAGTCTTAAAATTCAAAATGAAAGTAAAAAAAGTTTAGGGTCAATTTTTTTAAATTATTGGCAAATATATTGAATTTTCACACAGATTTCAAGTAAATTTACTTTTTAAAGAATCAGTGTTCTATTTGGGAAAATACATCAAATTACATTATTTTCACTAGTTCCAAATCTCAGCTACTTGTATCATAAATTTTAAAACTGAAGTATACCTTTAGGGGTATAAAAAAAAGATTTATTGGATGAAATAGAGAAACTCTAAAATCATGCAGATTTTGAACTGTTTGATTAAACAATCCCTCTGCCAAAAATATAGTCCCTACCAAACCCTTTCAAAATTTGAATTGACACAAAATTTATCAACTGAATAGGGTTGAGTAATAGATGGGTAATATATTTACACCAATGGGATTAGTATTGAACCAGTAAATACTTAGATATAGCATCCTGCGCAGTTGTGCTCAAAAGCTAAGGAGATAACTTCCTTAAGTCTAAGTTCATTTCATGATCCTGGGGCCTTGTGTGTGGCAGAGATTGATAATGACCAGCTTACTGTTTCAATATCCACCCGTACCCATGGTGGTTTATTGAGATAATTTTAAAACACTTTGAAACAGACTTTTGTATTAAAAACACTGTGGCAAATGGTTATAGCGAATTTGGCATTTAACAAGAATTTTAAGTAATAGGAAAAAAGTTCTTAGAAAAATGTGTCATTATAACGAAAATGGCAATGAATTGAGTGGTGATAAATTGAGAGTTACCTGTATATAGAACTAGTGAACGTGACTTATACAGTACTATAGAACTAGTGACTTATTGTACAGGACTAAAGAACTAGTGACCGTGACTTACACAATACTGTAGAGCTAGTGACTGACTTTAGAACTAGTGACTTTATAAAGGTATGTACAGCTAGATCTAGATAAAGCTAGATGCTGTGATAAATACACGATATATCATAATGAATAGCTAGTGAAGAAATTTATATTATAACGAACATGAATGATTTAAAAGCCTCCTTGAGTATAGTGCAGTGAAATTTGGTATATGTTGTATTCTGTGCTGTCCTTTACACCTGGTCACCCGCTATTTTTAGCTCCCTTCCTTGCTCGCATCGGACAACCTGATCGATGTCTTTAACATTCGACATGTAGCAGTGGCAGACAAGATGGCTTGGCTCAGCTTCATTCCCAAAGGATTCAACCCAAAAGTGGATGCTCTAAAACAACCAGACAAGAAAGGGAAGAGGCCCTCCTTAGGCCTGGTAAGTTGAAACAAGTGCTATGTATGTCTGGTAAGTCGGAACAAATGCTATGTGTTGGAATTGCCTCAATATGCTGAAAAACAATATACATATCAGGGGGGAAAATTTTGAAAAAAAAAGTTGTTTTTTAAAAAAAGGCCTCGATTTTAAAAGGCCTCGATTTTTTACCTGAGGTACATTTGCAAAAGGCTCACAAGGCGAGCGATAGCCGCGGCAGTTATCAGCACTTCTCAGTACCCACAGTATTTTCACTGCACTAGAAAGACATCCATTCCATTGTAGTGTAGAGACAATCATTGGATGACTACATTCAGATTAATGGAAGTGGTTCTTTGTTTTCTAGGAGGAACCATCCAGCTCTCAGGTCCAAAGTCAAAAAGTTTACCTCCAGCAGAAGTTCCCAGCAGAAAAATTGTACAGGGTGGCTCAAAATTATACTGCTACAGATCTGATGGACCTGTCCCTGAATGCTGGAGATCTGGTTGGGATAGTCCAGGACAAAGATCCCATGGGGAACAAGGACCGGTGGTTTGTGGACAATGGAGGTGAGAAACTGTCTGAGAAGTCTTACAAGTGGTCCAAACTGTTGATGTTACAATATTTTGTGTAAAGACTTTGAATATTTCCTCACTTGCTTAAGTGAGTCTTTCTGATCAAAATAATTGTTGTTTGAATCTTTTCACATTTTTAACCTCTAGTCCATTTTAATAGAGTGTGGTGCTTTTGTAAGAAGGAATTCAAACTCTTTCAATAATTTGAAAGTAGTGAAATTATTAAAGTGGATTGTTTAAAGAGGTTTTCTCCTCAAGAACCATTCTGCCAGAAAAGCTTAAATTTTCTTGAATAATTTTTTTATATAATGAAGAAGATTGTTTAGACTTTTTGTCTCTGGAGCCATAGCGAGGCCACATTTGGATTTTCAGTTGTACATTGTAATATATTAGAAACGGATCTTCTCCAGAATAACAATGCTTTAAATTTGTCAGATCAATATTCAAGTATCCTCATGTAGTGTAGCCAGAGTGAGGATACATAAAGTAGTTGAATGAATAAATATCTACGTGTTTGTATGAGCAAGTTGATTAAAATGGACCTTGTTTCATCATGTTTGAATATTTGTTCAGGATTCTGCATGGAGTTAAAACTTCACTTTGCATACATTTCACAGCTGCTAAAGGGTTTATACCTTCACGTCTCCTCCAACCTTTCCAGTCCTCTGATGTGACAGTCAGTGAAGAGACCAATCAGCTTTATCCTAACATCACTGTACCAACGTCGCCACTATCACCCACAGTGATTGGACAGAGACAAAGGCTGACTTTTGTTGGAAGCCAGGGATCTGTGGCAGTGGACAATCAGATGCACAACGTTGACGGAGGTCAGAGGTCACCAAACACCCAAGGCCTGGTCAGCCAGAAGAGCTTAGACAGCGAACTGGAAACATTTTTAGATGAAGACATGACACCAGACATATCTTCAATGGAAGATTCTGTTACATATGAATGTGAAGAGGTGAGATATTTTCCTGCTGTATGAGATATTGAAATAATATATATAAAATAGCCAGGGGCATATAGTGTCACCCTGTTCTGTCCTTCCATCATTCGTCATTCTGTCTTGTCATTCCGTCATCATTTGATTATACCCCACACAACGAGTTGCGGAGGTATAATGTTTTTGACCCGTCTGTCAGTCGTCAGTCAGTCCGTCAGTCCTGTTTTTTTGTCAGCCGCAACTCCTCTGAAACCGCTCAACAGAATTTCGTGAAACTTTGTAGCAGGCTCGAAGTCTCCTATATTTTCCTATTTTTCAGGGAGTTCCTTTATTTTCCTATATTTGGGAAAAATCCCTATATTTCCTATATTTTGGCAATAAAGTTGTCGTTTTCAGTTCTTTGATTTGATTGTTAAAAAAATAATGCGAAAAAAAGAAGTCAAATCAAGTTAACCATGAATACATCATTTAGAAGTTTTTAACCCACTTTAGACCACTTTAATATTTTATACATTTAGGCTCTGAACAACCAATATTGGTATCAATGAATTACACATGCAGCAATATTATAACATGAGTGAAAAATTAGCTTTTGCCCTTTTGATATGGTTTCCCAATTTCAGTGTTTCATGTTAAAACACTTTAACAGTGATTCCATTTTCTGACTCATAGTCTTCTCTAGAAATAATAAGAGGTATTCAGATGTATAAACTGATTATAGTTGAAAACATGAATTTGGAAAAATCATTCAAGTAATCAAACTGATATTAAAGGAAGAAAAAAGATTAAGCCCAGTTAATAAACATTAATAAACTGTTCATGTAATTTTTATAGAGTAAATGATGCAAAGCATTCATTACTTTGATTTATTCAAGTCATTTTATAGTGTAGATACTGTAAATGAAGCCATCATTCAATTGCAAGATTTTAATCAATTTAAAAAAACTTCTATCATATTTTTTATGCAGAAAGTTTACAAGTTTTAAGATACAATGATGGATAATTCAATAAATTTATTTAATGGAGGGAAGTACGGTTTTTTTCTTGAAAACTCAAACAAAAGGATGGTTGGATACATGTATTTAAATTACTTTATGGTCAGGGATCAAAGATTAAATTAAAAGTGCGAGGTATCCATTTGTTCTTTCTGAAAAAAAAATGACAAGAACTCTCCTTAAGAAACAGGTACAGTTTTTTGGAACTGGTCAAGATATTACGATTGGTTTGTGACACATTAAAGTATTTTGCTACAATGTAAAGGCAAAGATAATGAAAGTATGATCAATCTCGTAAGTCCCAAATAGAATACAAAAACAAGAGTTGGGCAAACACGGACTCCTGGACACACCAGAGGTGGGATCAGGTTGCTGGGAAGAGTAAGCATCTTGTTGACCGGTCACACCCGCCGTGAGCCCATAGTCTTGATCAGGTAAACGGAACATCCGTAGTCAAATCAGTTGTGTGAAAAACGGCTTAACAATGGCTATGAAACACATCAGACAGCATTTGTACAACATACTAAAATATTTAAGTTTTCCATACAAAACAGATATTATTGTCACGTAAATTGTTATTTGAATATGAAATAAATTTTAAATAATGGAGAGTGATGTGTGGCTGTAAGGGGAGGTGAGCCGATTTTTGTTAAAGAGTATGACTAATCATATCATTTTACATCTTATATTAAGTGTATTGATCAATATAATGTTATAATACTCTTGCACTGTTGTATATGGTTCCTATTTTTCCATATATTTCAAAACATTAATTCCTATTTTTTTCAAATTTTCCTATATTTTCTTGCCAAAAGTCACTTGACAGCCTGTTGTAGTGATGAAGAACATAACGTGTAGATGCGATATACACAGGAAATTCTGATTCAATTTTTTTTCTGGGAATTAAGCCCTTTGAACTTAGAAATTGGCCATGATTAAAATATACTACTGAAACAGTTTGTCAGCGCAACTCCTCTGAAACCGCTCAACATTATCGTGAACTTTGTAAGTGGTGAAGAACATACGTGTAGAGGCACATATACACACAGGAATTCTGATTCAATTTTTTTTCTGGGAATATGCCCCTTTGAAACTTAGAAATTTGGCCATAATTAAATATACTACTGAAACAGTTTGTCTGCGCATCTCCTAATTAACCGTTCAACCAGAGTTTTCGTGAAACTTTGTAATTATAGGACATACCGTGTAGATGCGGCATATTAACAGGAATATTCTTATGTGATTTTTTAAGGAGAATTTATAGTCCCTTTGACCTCTTTACCAATTAAACACTAAATGGAAGAAGGGTAAATTATTGTATGTTTATTGAAAGATCTCTTACTTTATTTTATAGAAAAAAAAATCCTAGTATATTAGTTAAATCAATTATGTGTAGTCCATTTATAACCGATATTCAATTATGATTTTCTACCTGATTGCCTCAAACACTACATTTCATAATGTGCAGCATTCTCAAGCAATATGGGAGCGTGGGGTATGTGAGCTTGCTCACTTTTTCTTTCATTATCTCTGGCAACAGTTGCCACATTCAACTTAAATGGATATGCTCATAGGAAATGCAGGTAAGTTCGAACTTGTTCATGGTCCGAAGATTTTTATGCCGCCCATAAAATGGCCGGGGCATAATATAAATAATAATACGGTACCATATTTGATGCACCAGATGTCATTTCGACAAATTATGTCTCTAGTGATGCTCAAACCGAAATGTTGGAAATCCGAAACATGAAATTTAAACGTAGTGCCCAAGACTGGAGCCAATACTTCGAGGATCAGAGCTAATGCTGAGGGAGATTATCCTTTAATTTTGATTATAATTTCCAAATTACATTGCAAATTCAATACAATATCCGTTTTTAACGCTAGTAACATGTAATGGCATATAGTTTTTGTCTGTCCATCTTTCCCTCACTCCGTTATCATTTGGTTTCCGTTCATTATCTCTGCAACAGTTAAACACTTTCAACTCAGATTTGAAATATGGGTAATTGTCAGGTGGATATAGCAGGTCAGGTTTCGAAATTGGTCATGGTTTGATAATTTTATGCCCGGAATCTTTCAATTTGGGGATGTAGTTTTTGGTCCGTCTGTTTGTTCCATTTGTCTTTTTGTCTGTTTGTCTGTCCGCAAAAACTTTAACATTGGCCATAACTTTGAAATGGCAAGTAATGGTTTCATATTTCACATGTGGTGTTCCTTATGACAAGCCCTATCTACTGGTACCAAATTTTTTGACCTCCTGACTTGACCTTGAAGTTTGATCTACTTTTCAAAAACTTAACATTGGCCATAACTTTTGAATGGCAAGCGATGGGACTATTCATATTACACATGTGTGTTCCTTATGGCAAAGCCCTTTCGACTGGTACGAACATTTTTGATCTCTTGACTTGAAGTTTGACCTACTTTTCAAAAACTTTAACAATTGGCCATAACTTTTGTATGGCAATGGTGGGACTTTCATATTAACAAGCCCTTTCGACTGGTAACAACATTTTGACCTCCTGACCTTGACGATTTTGACCTACTTTACAAAAACTTAAACATTGGCCATAACTTTTGAATGGCAAGTGATGGGACTTCATATTAGCATGTGTGTGTTCCTTATGACAAGCCCTTCGAATGGTACCAACTTTTTTGATCTCCTGACTTTGACCTTGAAGTTACCTACTTTTCAAAAACTTTAACATTGCCATAACTTTTGAATGGCAAGGATGGGACTTTCATATTTACACATGTGTGTTTCTTATGACAAGTTTTTTACTGGTACCAAAATTTTGACCTCTGACCTTGAAGTTTGACCTACTTTTCAAAAACTTTGACTTAAGCCATAACTTTTGAATGGCAAGTGATGGGCTTCATATTTCACATGTGTTTCCTTATGACAAGCCCTTTCGACTGGTACCAAACATTTTTTACCTCCTGACCTTGACCTTGAAGTTTGACCTACTTTTCAAAAACTAACAACATTGGCCATAACTTTTGAATGGTAAGTGATGAGTTTTTTATATTTCACATGCATAATTTTTTGCAAAGCCTTTCACTGGCATGTGGAGTCCGGGGCATCGTGTCACGAGTGTTTCACAAACACATCTTGTTTTAAGTTTTACAAAATTTGTCCAACCGTATTAAGATATAGGCCTGGGGGCCTCATGGCTCACCTGTGTGGGCAATTTAATATAGCTATTAATAACTCATTACTTGAAAACATTTTGTTAAGTGATCATTTTTTACTTGTAAAAATTCTGTTAAGACCTATTGAACAAAAGTTGTTTAATTTTGTGGGAAAAAAATACCTTCAAGGACAAAAAAAAAAAAAAAATCGAAAATAATACCTGCAACTCTGCTATAGCATCCTGGATTCCATTTGCTTTTCAAGATATTGAACTGATTTCTTATATAGAAATTGAATTGACCCGTGCATTTGAAAGTCTTTCAATTTTAACCTTACGAATTTCCTTCATTGGACTTAACTGTAGGTGGGGGCATTCGTGTCACACCGACACATCTAGTAGACAGAGTTATCCCTCTTGAACTTAGAAAAAATAAGAAATTTTCAGTTTCTGCTCTCTAACTTTTATAGGGATATATGTATAAGGTTGAAATTGCATTTGCAGGTATATTACCCGGAAATACAGGTCAAGTTCGAATTTGGTCATGGTTATGGTCAATATATAGTCTCGAGGGCCTCATGGCTCACCTGTATAGACTATTTAATGTCACTATTCATAACTCTTTATTCAAAAACATTTTGTTAAGACATCTATAACAAGAGTTGTTTAGTTTTACTAGATCTACCTAACCATATCAAGATACAAGCCTGTGGGTCTCATGGCTCACCTGTACGGATGATTCAAGGTCACTATAGTTCCATGCAATTGAGAAATTACTGCTTTCAATTTTAACCTAAGGGATTTCCTTCGTTGGACTTAACTGTAGGCGGGGGCATTTGTGATTTTCGATGGCTTTACTGATTCTGTTGAATGTTTTTGCTTTTAGTTTTACCATGCTGAGTACGCCTTCCAGTCCCGCGCAGTCAATGAAGTGAGTCTGTTTGAGGGCCAGGTAGTGACTGTGTACAGTAAACATGATCAACAGGGTAACAGTGAGTGGTGGTATGTAGATGCTGATGGGGTCAAAGGTTATGTTCCATCCAATTACCTACAACCAATGAGCTGACAGGAGAGAATTGATACATCCAATGAACAGAGGTGAAAGATCTCGACAACCAATCAGTATGGAGAAATCATTGTAAAAACTAAAAAGAAAACTGGAATAGATAACTGCATATTAATGAAACAATGTTGATCCCTATAGTTGCTAGTCAAGGATATAATTCTGTATCTGAAAGGATTTGTTTTTATCGTGTATCTGTGTTTGGATGGTTCCCATCTTTTACTGAGATATTTCTTTTGCTTTCAATGTACAAAAAACCGACAAGTTACTGCTGAGGGGAGCGTAGGTCTCATCTATGTTTGAATGTTATCATTTCCATCTAGCTGTGTTTGGGGACTAGCATGTCTCCACACAGTGCAGATTGCCAGTTTATAAAAATGAATTGCAGAAATTTTTTTTATCAACATGCCAAGAACATACACAATGACGTATTATGCTTTTTTATGTGTTTTCGTCATAAATTGAGATGTGACATTATTCATTTATTGTAAACATGTTGTGGAGCTAATTATGCTAGCTAGATTTTATACATTTATCTCAAGTATATATTACTGAAACTGCATTGTGCAGGTATTTAAAACGAGTTTTTAAGGTTAGTAATAGTAAATAGTAATACAGTGCATTATTTTTCCCACAAATAATTATATATGTATATAATGACAAATACAATGACATATAACACACTATGGTAAAAAGCAAACATTTTGTCAGGTTTTTTTCCATGTTTTATTAATGTTTAATGGGTACAACTTTTTATATTCAGTATTTGTAGTGGAACTAGCATTCTTACTTTCCTATTTACATGCATCTTTGATATATATCAATGAAATTATTTAGGTTATTTATTTTCATGGGGGAGGGGAGGGGTGTTGGTGGGGTGTATGTTTTATACATTTGATTATTATTTGTGTGTTAATTAGCTTTCAGCCTGAGATTATGAGTTTTTGTGATTTTTACGGAGCCAACACATTGTACTGGTATTTTAACATTATACGCTCCATCCTTGTACGTGTCACTGTGTGGTGCTTTAAACTTTCTGTGATAGCCAGAGATCAAATTTATATGTAACTTGAGTAACTTACTAACTCGCAACGATTAATAGAATAGTTATATAGAGAAAATAATGTTTAGTTTAGCTTTGTAACGTCATTATACAGGTTAACAATAGGTGTACATTAAAACTTAGTTATAGTAAACCTCGAGGGCCTGTGAAAAACAGTTCGTTATAACCAAGCTTCATTATATCCATTAAAATTTTGATTATTTTCCTCTCACAGGGGAATGAATATTCACAATAAGTGTGAATTCGTTACAAAAGTGTTGGTGATAAGTGGATTACAGTGGAATAGAATAAAACTAATATCGTATTAACCATTTTTATGTAGAATTGGCTGATTTTATCTGTATGCAACCAAATTTGTAAGGTCATGATTGCCTTGCAAATATCAGTTACCTAGCTAGCCACTCAATATAAATACATCAATGGTCTTGACACTCAATGTGAGTATATGAATGGTCTCGTCACTCAATGTGAGTATATGAATGGTCTTGTCACTCAATGTGGAGTTATGAATGGTCTTGTCACATCAATGTGAGTATATGAATGGTCTTGTCACACAATGTGAGTAATGAATGGTCTTGTCACTCAATGTGAGTATATGAATGGTCTTGTCCACAATGTGAGTAATATGAATGGTCTGTCACTCAATGTGAGATATGAATGGTCTTGTCACTCAATGTGAGTATATGAATGGTCTTTGTCTTTTACGTCTTGGTGTCCAGTACATTAGTGGTTTTGAAAGAGATTCAGTTTAAATAAATTAATGACAGCTGAAGAATAACTGTTTAAATAAATTAAACTTTCTTGAATTTTTTTTTCAAAAATGTTAGGTATCTCTTTATAGAATTGGGATGAAAATGATTGTTTTTTGTGTGGTTATATGTCAGAAATGTCTATTATTCCCCGATCATTAGGACAGCTTCCAAGACTGCCAGGACAAAAACTTGGTCGTATTTTGTGTTGTTTGTTTGTTTGTTTTTGGTGGGTTTTTTTTTTCGTATTTTATTATCGATGAAACTTTGGAGTATAGGCCCATGAAGGCTGAAAATTGGCCCTGTAAAATGATAAGAATTAAGCGAAATTTCAACAAAATTATTTTCTGCACAAATGATAGTCTATGTATGATAGCTTATCAAGATTGTAAATTTTTTGGGTTTTGAATTGGTGTATCTAAGATCTAATGCCCTAAACATCATGGAAAATCATAAAATACATGTACAAGAATTTGCTTAAAATCATCCCATTTTTTGCAATGAAATGTCCAAAATGTTATAGAGCACATGCTTGGACCAATTTTATTTGTTGTCAGTTTAAATATGATACCGGGAAGGTTAAAATTTTGATAACATCTTGGTCCAGATCTGTGCTCTATGTCGAATTTGCAAATTTCATCACAAAAATGTGGTGATTTTAAGCAAATTCTTGCATTTTATGATATTTCATGATGTTTGGGGCATTGGATGATAGATACACCAATGCAAAACTCAAAAAAGTTTACCATCCTGATAAACTTATCATGCATAGACTATCATTTGTGCAGAAAATAATTTGCTGAAACTTCTCTTTACTTTTTACCCTTTTACAAGGCCGATTTTCATCCTTCGTGGGCCTACTTCTTTGTAGTTAAGTTGAATGTGCAATATATTATGTGCCACTAACAAAAAATACCTGTACTAATTTATATACAATCAGGTACTGATAAATTATATACAATCAGGTACTGATATACTACCACTGAGTACTATGTACTAGCTGGCAGAGAGTCCTGGTGCACTCGTCTTTCATTGTAGCTAGTGTAGTTGTCTGTTTTTGCCGATTTTCCTCACGCATACATTCCGCCTTTCCTTTGATTAACGTTTATTAATACAGTATATCGTATACATTTAAGATGAGTATTATAGTTAGGGCAAACTGCTGTGTATTTCATAGGTTTCCTGGTTGTAGGATATTTTATTTTTGATGATGGCTTTGGGTTTCTTATATTTATAATGGTTTGGATATCTATTTTACTTACAAATTAGATTTATTCATGCTGAGCTTTGGAATAGATGCATTCTTTTAACAGAGATTTATACCAACTGATGATAGACTTGTACTTGTAAGTTGTTTTTTTTATGTTAAGGTGGAGCATTAGTTATTTTATTACTGTCTTAAACAAGATAAGACAACTCCTGTGTGCACATTCAACTTTGGGGTCATCCCATGGGGATCACATTGTCTGTCTGTCCGTCTTTCATCACTTCGTGACACAGTATCTTGAGAATTTTTTAAACTAAAAGCTTCCATATTGTATACTAAGGTAGGTGACTATAGACACCTACAGATTTAGGTGTCAAAGGTCAAGGTCACAACAGATCTTCAATTTTTAAGTCTACCATGTTTCATTGTGACACAAATAGTTGAAAAGTTTTCAATATCTATTTGACCTTACATATTTTATACAAAGGAAGTTGATATTTGTGGTCGTTAGGTCAGAGCTCAAGGTTATAATCAGTTTTCATTGTGACACAATTAGTTGAAAAGTTTTCCACATCAATTATTATTATTATTATTTTATTCATTTATAAAGCGCAAAATTACATATAGTTTCTATGCGCTGTACAATGTTTGTCCTAAAATTAGACCTTTCATATTTTATACAATTAAACTAAATTGATGATTAAAGAAAGACACTTTCAGATTTTGTGGTCATTAGTTCAAAGGTCAAGGTTATAGTAGACTATCAGTCCAAGTCAATACACTTTCACAATATAAGGAAAAGTGTCAGCATGCATGTACTGCTATCTTATTCCACAGAGAAGTACATGTATACACGTCTTGTGTAAAGCTGCTACTCGCTGCCATTACAAGTATTTATGAATTCTGTGTCATTAGCACCAGTGCATGTAATATTTAATTCAGTTCTCTGTGGTTCCCTTGATGACGGAGCTGGTTTTCTCTTCTACATTGTGATAATGTCTTATCATAATTAAGACATGTGACAAAATTGCAATATTGAGAAATAGCATTGATAAAGTCCTTGCAAATATTGGTACATGTACATGTATATATATGTACATGTACCAATGTTTTGTCAGTGATTTGTGTATTCTTTTGAGATATACTTCATTTCCCAAATAAATCACTAACCTTTTTGCCTAAAGACAAATTTTGTAGTAGGTTGTTTGCCTTATTGCGGATGTGAAAACAATGCTTCAATCCATTGTCTTTATAACCTGATAATACAACAACCTAGACATTTATTCTTAAACAAATTGACATCTGGTATATTCCAATGCACCTGAACAATATATCTTAGATTTCAGTGAGTTTTTATACATGTACTACCCTTGTTGTTACCCAAAGGATATATAAGCACAGCACACAGATACAGAAAGCTGGTCAAACACAGCCACACATAGATAGAAAGCTGGTCAAGCAGAGCACACAGAAACAGAAAGCTGGTCAAGCACAGCACACATAGAGAGAGAAAGCTGGTCAAGCACATCACACAGATACAGAAAGCTGGTCAAGCACAGCACACAGATACAGAAAGCTGGTCAAGCACAGCACACAGATACAGAAAGCTGGTCAAGCACAGCACACAGATACAGAAAGCTGGTCAAGCACAGCACACAGATACAGAAAGCTGGTCAAGCACAGCACACATAGATACAGAAGGCTGGTCAAGCACAGCACACAGATACAGAAGGCTGGTCCATCTTGTAATATGTATTATCAGCATGTAAGATCAATTATTCCTGAGTGCATTTATTCAGCAACTTCAGATGTAAACCAGTTCCTAATACAATGTATAAAAATGTATGTATGCAATGTACACTGCAACTATTGAAGTATAGGTGGGTTTTTTTTAATTTGCTTTTTAAAAAAAGAAAGAAAGAAGCATGTTTATGAAATCTTTCAGAGTTTTGGGTCTACATTGTAAAACTTTTGATAAACTACACTATACATGTACTGCCAAGAATGAACCAAAAATATGCTAATACATTCTGATCAGAAGCACCCTTTCTCCAAGGAGAAAGAATGGCATAATCAGATTGTACCAAATACACATTATAAAACTTGGTATTTTGTGTTTACAATTTATATGTTGTGATATTAGTTGTATTTACAATGAAAATTTATTAATTATGATTTTTTTTTTACATATGCATTTGAATGTGTTTCTCTATGTCATTCATTTGAACTTATTTATAGTGTAATGTGGTCTGTGTCCCACAATATGGCTGTTATATTCATTGCTCAGAATTTGTACTATGAGAATTAAATATGTATTACATATTAAGATATTGTTTTTACTTGAATTTGTACCATTATCTAGTATTGAAGATTCGACAATGTCTTTAACTGAGATCAGAGAGAAGGGGAGAGAAGAGCTTGGTTCAGATTAATGTTGATTTTAATCATGAAAAAATATTATGAGTCAGTCCACACATTAAAGATGTGGTAATCTTTACGTTAAACACTTTATGGGGTGTATTTGGTGACTGCATGTATTTGAAATTTACATTTTTAAATAACTTTCCATTTTTCTCTTGGCATTTTTAATAACTTTCCTTTTTCCCTTTGGTATTGTCAATAGATCAAATTTCTTAAAGCCATGCATCTTTTAATGGGCACAGGTTGTGGAAGGGGTGATAAATTTGGTTTTTATTGATAGGCCTTTGTTGACTTTGATAATTGGACTGCCCTCTTTCTTTCATTGCTGTCAAGCACCTGCTGGTGTGGGATATCTCTACTTATCTAGACAGCCAATGCTGTACAAGGAAATTTCATTTCTCATCAGCAATTTATCATTTTGTTATTGTGTCACACTTCATGCACAATATGAATTTTTTCTCCCAGGTTGTAATGGTTGGAGAAATTTTTGTCATGTCATGCCACGTACTTATTTTTGGGTCTTACCAATACATGCGTTTCGTGTAGATATCAGGGCTGGTGGTGGGAATCGGTCTTGAATCTCGGTAGCATTGGGTGTAATTTAAGGTGTGCTTCAATATTGAGTGTGCTGTATTGTTTTAATGAGATTGATTAATAAGGATAAATTATCTGGCAGACAGTGCAAATTTAATTCTTGGCATACAAGTCTAATCTGCAAATGATCAGACAGTCAGTGGATCGAGTTTATGAAGATCATTTTTAGATTTCTGATAATGCAACGAGTCCTTCGAGATTAACCTTAATATTATTTTGAATTGGAGGATAGGGATATAACTTGCGATGTTTCAATTTTCGCTTTTGAATTGATTATGTGTGATGTTGAGAAATACTCTCTTGTTCAGGTGTTGACGACTGGCACATTGATACGGCTATCATGTTCAGAATAAGGGACAGGACTAGGTGCATTTTCAATGTGCACATATGTATTGAGCTTCTTTTCAAGTGTTTGTTCAATGGCATGATTTTGTCACCCTGTTCCTTGTTGCATAATTGACTGAACAAGCAATATATTGTTTTGTATGCAGGGTGATTTATATTTCATTTGACATGTTTGTTCTTTTATTAGTTTATGGTCCTTGGTGCGTGTATCTATGTTTATAGATGTTTATTTAATTGTGCGAACAAACATTAACCAAGTGCCAGGTGATATAATTTTTTTTTTGCGGAAATTTACCATCGTCATTACGTATATCCAAAGATTTCAGATTGTAATCATAATTAATAGTCGGCACCCGCCTTTTCGTTACTGGCTGGTCTAGTCTTCTGTGTTTATCAATTAAGCCTGTTAGATTAGGCATTGATTAATTGTTTATCTGATGTTTGAACATTTAATTTACCATAAATGGGCACCAAGGGCAATGTTGACTTCTCCCCCAGTCAAATGAATCAATTGTTATAGCAAACCTCCATTAGAGGTACACTTTGAACGGGTGCGTTACTTGGGTACTAATCTTTCGTGAATGTATCTGTATTGCTATGTTATTTCGGTAGGATGTTTAATGTCCTTTTTATTGGTTTGCTAAATTTGTTCACCTTTACTATTTGTGACATTGGTTTAATATAAGGGAGCGATTATTTCAGTGCCCTGAGGTGATAAAACACTCTGAATCATGTCATAAGGGGGAAAAATCAAAATTGATCCTTGTAGATCTATTTGAATTGATTTTTTGGGCCAGATGATGATTGGAATTTTTCTTTTGAACTTTTAATCTGGAAGTCGATTTGAGTGTAGAGAGTTTCGAGAACGTTTGCCTGTTTTGCATATCTGTTCAACACCCATGATCAATGCAGGTTGGAATGAAAAGAAAAGGAAGAATTTGTTGTATTCACAGTCCTCGTGATTAAAATCGTGGAAGATAACTTTCTATGTAAAGTGACAGGTCTGAAAAGACAGACAATGAAGGAAACGCATCCTGTTCTTAGTGGCTGAAAAACCAAGTTGTAATGTGCTGAATTTATGATAATGTCGTAAACTTTATTATGTAAAAATTGTCATAATTGTATTATCAACAGGCAAATCATTTAGGTGAAATAAGGCGTGCAGTGAATTTCTTAAGTATTTAATCCAACCATATCTTAATTTAAATCCATTAATTCACACAATTGTTGGTCGGTTGTAGTAAGAATTTAAAGGTCCCCTGATTTACTGAGGATTTCAGTAGTATTGTTATGGCCCTACACGCTATAAATATTTGCAAACTTCAAAAGTTTTGAATGGAATCTAAAACAGTGAAACATTTAAGATAAGTAACAGTAAAATGGCCGTACACAGCCAGGGGTGGAGAGTGTAACAGCAGTGTGATACCGCGGAGCTGTGTAGTTACCGGTCCGTTTAAATGTGTCACTGTATCTTTTTGAGTTTGTGAAGGAGGATGGAGTGAAAGGATATGTTTCATTTGAAGTTTCCAAAATTCAGAGGATTTTTTACATGGGAAGAATTAGGGTAAGATGAGAACATGTTGATTTATTTATTGTGATTTTTACCACTTTAGTGTATATATTTTAGAAATGTGGAATTAAATAACAAATGTGGAAATTAAAGAGAAAAAAAAAGAATCAACAAATTATTAGAGAGTATCTATACTTTTAATGTGAGCAGAATTTCATATATTTGGAAATTTAAGAGGATAATTCCCTCCTTTTCGAATCCATTTGATTCCTATCATTATGCTTACTTTTATGATAATGATTTCTTTTTCAGATGCCTTGCCAGAGCCCTGGGTGTAAGTAAAATAAAAATTTATCATCAGTCAATATTGGATTTCTACATCTGTCGATATTATTTTTAGTATTCTTAGAGCATGTGTCATAATAAGAAAATTATTAATTTCAGAATTGAAATGTTTCGTTACCTGTAAAGAGACTAATAAATTTAAGGAGCTAGCTAGCTGTACTTATAAATAATACTGTAATGAATATAGTGCATTTTATAGTTCACATGAGACTAAATATTGATTTACCAATGATAAAACACTGTTATCCTATTGTATGCAACACAGCAGCCATTTTTATACATGTGATGACTTTGTTGAAGTTAACATTCAAGGACAATTAATACAGTGCCCTATAGTGACCCTCAAGGAATGATAATTAATTTTATCACATGTTTACTCTATCACTCATAACATAAATTCTAAATATTACACTGTTTTCGTATGCCAATTGAGACGTCACAGATGTACGTAAAATTTATGTACTTTCTGTAGAAACATGCCAGGGAGCAAATTTCTCAACAATATTGAATTATTAGAGTATATTCACAAAAGAAAAAATGATAATGTAATAAAGATTTATACTCTAATTTGCTTAACTTCATTTACAATTGAATAGAAATCTTCTCTTCAATAGGCACTTTTTCTCTATGCGTTTACTGCATGACGTGGCTTAAAACGACAGTAGAAATGTGAATAGAAAACGGAGGGAGGGGTGTTAAACATGTGATAAAAAGATTCCCCTATGATTTGTGATTTAATTGATATGATTTATATCCAACTCGTATGTTTTCTATCCCCTCGCCAAGGCTCGGGGGTAGAAAACACACAACTTGTTGGAAATCACAAACCATAGGAGATCCTTTATGTATTAATTTTGGAATTTGTTGTGATTTCAGAGAAATCAAATGTTATATTCACCTCAAAAGCATGTGGGGGTGAATATGATATTCTATTTTCTGCAATTTGTTAATGGCTCTCAACTATAATCACAAAGCTTGGATTTATCCAATTGGATTTATCAATCCAAGGAGCGTGATGTTGACTGAGGGAGAGCCTCTGTTTCAAAGATTGATAAATCCTTACATTTACCAAAACATGATGGTTTTATTATATAACAAGATTAACACTCCAAAGAAAAAAAAAAGTCATATTGCAATTCCTGGATGCTATACTTCAGGGAGAAATTACATCAATTCATAGAAAAATAAGCACACATACTTGGAATAACATCACAGTGAACAATTGTTAAAAAGCATCCAAGGCAATTTCTTGGAAGACCATGAGGGTACCCAGTTATATAACAATCCAAACAAAACCGTTGACCACATGCTAACATGATTCAATTTATTATATGATTGAATACTTCCGAGCTCTCTGATTGGCTGAGATCCAACGAAGTAGAAGTCAATAATTCCTAATATTCACCTCCACGTGATCCTCCAGGTGAATATTAGGATTTATTGACTTTTTGGATCTCAGCCAACTTGCCGCGATCGATTCACCTCCTTACAATCAAAACCAAAGAACAATCTTCAAGGTTTTTTAATCATATAATAAAATAATTATTGCTGTTTTTGAGGTCAATACGATGATTTAGACACCTTCGAAGTAAAATATTCACCTTGCCTTTCGGGCTCGGTGAATATTGTACTTCTCAGGTGTCTAAATCTTCGTATTGACCTCAAAAACAGCAATAATTGTATAATGTCACATGATGATAAAAATAGGGTGTGTGTTTGCTCAATCTAACACATAGCTTGAAAATGACGTGTGTGTTCAATACAGCACATAGTATGCTTGAATGTGGTGTGTGCTCAATGCAGCACATGCTTGTAGATATGGTTTCATTGGTTTGTGTGCTCAGTGCAACACATGATTTGTTGTAGAGAGTGAGAGTGTGCTCATGCATGCAGTGCAACTCAGTTATAAGCCTATATATGGTGTGTGTACTCAATGCCACACAGGTATATGCAGGTCTGTGCTCAGTGCAACACATGATAGGTTATAGATGGGAAAAACACTTTTTTTGATCTGAGGCTTCAAATTCACTTTAAACTTTACCAATAAGTTTACTGAGCCTATTCGCTGTTTTCACACTGTTTAAGATGACAGATTTAAATTTGAAATACACAAATTTTATGCCTGTTTTATATAAATTTTATGACTAGGTTTTGCTTGCATTTGTCGCAGTTTTATTACCGGGTATTTCTCCAATGAAAGTTGTACACGTGTGTGGGCACATGAATATTCAGTAGTTTGATTTGCTGGCCCACGTACAGTAACCATGCAAAGTTGCTGGTCTCATAGCAGATTTTACCATCACATGTTATAGTGATTTCAGTTTGAGTTGTTGAGAAATGTGATAGACAGTGATCAATTAGAGGAATCTTTTTAAGAATCTTTGGCTTTAGGCCTGGACTTAACTCGATGATAAAACAATAATAGTCATTTCAATATATTAGTCCATGAAACCAAATGGTTTCCTTTTCATCTGTCTGTGTGACTGTCCGTTTACAGATTTTGGTTTTTAAGTCTCGTCACAGTTGATTGATTTTCATGAGATGGATATGGCAGTGACTTTGTGTGGCATGTTGTTTTCTGGACTTCTTTCCACTACTGTATAGCAGATTTATATTGCGGTCGATTGAATTCGCGGAAAAACGCATCCTAATAACCTGAACTATTTGTTATCATGAAAAATTAATTCACTGAATGTTAAATTCACAGAAATTTTGTTTCAGTGAATATAGCGAAAATCAACACCTCGAGTTACTGTTTCCTGCTATACAGTGTGCTGTTTAAACTAAACAGGATCCGAAATTTTACATATGTTTTTATATAATATATAATTAATACATCTAGATCAAGTGTCACTTTTGTTACATTTGACATATTTTTATGTACAGTATGAATAAATACAGTACGTTTTGCTGTGGGTTAGTATAAGTTTATAAGCTTTAAGCTAGTATAGATAAATCCAATATTTTCTAGCACTGCAGTGTACATCTGGGTTTGTCTTAAATGTAGACTTTATTAAAAGTGATAAATCTATCCACTCCAAGTCATTCACTTATTTATAGGGAGTATTGTAAAAATCTTGATTATTACTTGATGGGATTAAACATAAACATTTCATATCAAATCTCCTTAAATGTCGTGGTGTTAGCCTACATCCTGATCAAGCCATACTTAATCTGGTAGGCCATCGAGTGGACAATAAGCCTGGGGTTCCGGACACCTTCTATCTTGGGGGCTAAATGCACAGGGTACACAATACACATGCAGTATAATCCTTATAAACTAAAGGATTAGTACCAAATGACTTCATTACTTTATTGAATTTCTGCATATTATTGCAATTAATCTTATTTAGGCGGATTAGCTGCCGTAAGAAAATCTTGATCAACTTAATTAAAGACAACTCACGGATATACTTTTAGCTATTCTTAAGCATACTTCCAATCCTGTAAGGAAACCACATTTACTATATGGATTTGAATTAATATCTTTGGTAATCTAATTATTAATAAACTTATGTTTTAAACTCCAAGCCAATGAATATAATAAAAATGAATGTTTTTAAAAATCTGTATGATTTCTTCAAGACTTGTTAGTATAATTAAGACTTGATCAAACTATATAACAACTCTCATTGTATATATTGTTATATACAGGTATATCAACTGACGTAATAGTAAACACTAATTATATTAGATCAAATTTCAATGAAACATTTATCCAGTTTATTTACCGAAAAGCTTATAATCCAGTGTTGTTGGAGTGGTCCTTTATCCCTTGGTTTAACCGTTTGAGAAGTGTATGATAATTGTTGAGATCTCTATCAATCTGTCATTTAAGAAATTGTATGATATTCATAATTATTGAGACAATAATGTCAATCTGTCTATCTGCCAGCTACTTCATATGTGTCTGCATCATCTAGAGGAATATGCCACCTCTTCAGCCTGTCCTTCCACCCAATACCATTTCTTTGAGTAAACTCAGGTGACCTATTGCAACTTGAACATTTTATAACTTCTTCTTGATACCACGCAGCTCCAATTCTTTTTCAAGTTTGGTTATGAAGCATCTTTGGGACAAGGGGCACATATAATTGTAAAATTTCAGGTCTCTTGCACCCCTGGGGCTTGGGGCTGGAGCGTCCCATGGAAAATCTTCAATCCAGCATTATCATAATCCTTTACAACCGCACATGTCTGAGAGAAACACAATATGCATAGTGATGGCTAGAACAGCAAGGCCTTTACCCAAATTGTAAATTTAGATAGGTCCCTGGGTAGAGGTTCTGACCCCAGGCGGGGCCACAATTGGTACCAATGATCCGTTAACAATATAAACATTTTTAACTTCTTTATAAACCACCTGTCCAATTCTTTTCAAATTTGGTATGAAAGCATCTTTGGGACAAAGGGGCACATTAAATTGGTAAATTTCAGGTCTCTTGACCCCTGGGGCCTTTGGGGGCGGGCAAAAACTGCCCAAAAAGTGACCAATTTTTAAAAATCTTCTTCTTTACAACCACACATGTCTGAGAAAAACCAAATGCATTGTGATGTAGAGCAGGAAGACCTTTACCAAAATTGTAAATTTGGTGATCCCGGGGGTAAGGGTTCTGACCCCTGTGGGGTGGGTCTTGCCCCAGGTTGGGCGCAAATTGGTGCATAATGTCTCGTTAAACAATTGAACATTTTTAACTTCTTTCTTGAAACCACCAGTCCAATTCTTTTAGTTACGTTTTGGTATGACTCTATCTTTGGAGTCACAGGGGGCACTATAAATTGAGTCCAAGATTTCAAAGTCCTTCTTTCCCCCCCTGGGGCCTGGTTGGGCAAAAACTGCCCCAACTCAGCAGAATATAACGTCTCTGTAGCCACCCACCAATTTCACTCTGATGCAAACAAGACTCTATGCCTACTTCTCAATCAGCCCTTACCCACACGTGTGATCAGAGCTTTACGCCAAACCGCCATACTACTTGCTGAGTCTAAGCCACAAGGCACCCTGCCATTCACCAATCTAGCAACCTTTCGTCTGGTCCCTAGGGTAGGGTTTTTAGCACCTTCGAGGGTCCATCGAGCAGGGGACGCCTGCGAACCTTGGTACATAGTGTTTATGATGTAAAACCAGTGTCCCATGAATTTATTCAATTGCCTATTGATAACTTAATGGTGAAAGTACATAATATTGGAATGAGAGAGGTGTGACTCTTGTGTACATCGGCATTTCGAGTAACACTCCACCACCTTACAAGTTGGGGGGTACAGCGCGGGCGGGACCTTGTTTCACAACCTCCCCCCAAAGATTGTTCGGTCTATCCTGTTGACCCACAATCCCATACCCTTTGAGTCATTCCTTTCGCAAATGATATGATCTCAGGCCTTTCTCCAAGAGTCACCACATCATGCATATAGTCTACCTCATGGCATTTGGTCAAAAGGCCAAAAAGGCAAGCACAATAACCAAATCCGACTAGACCGATTTAAAACGTCGTCACTTCCGTATCTATTGCCCAGTGAGAGATAGGCCTCAGAGAATCAATCTTTATTGGCAATCCGACACTACCACGGTGATTCGCTACATGGGACCTAGTACGCCAACACCCAGCATATCGATCATATTTATCATCGGTTTCCGGGTTCCAGACGCATGTATCCCTCTTTCTACCTGTTTAGAGTCCTATACGTGATACCTAATTATATGACTCTATCTTGACGCGCTATTAATTGTTCTTTAGTAAAGATTTTGGGTCAAAAGGTCAAGTCTGCATCGCTGGAACATCAAGTAGCAATATGATTTCCCAGGGGGCTTTTTCCTTTTACCCAGGGGCCCCCATCTTTATTTTTTTTTCCTGTCTACCAGAATTCACGCACTATCATACACATGAAATCAACCATGGTCAAAGATGTTCTCTATTGAATTTGGGTCAAAAGGTCATAAGGCCAAGTCACTGGACATTTAAAGTAGGCAATATTGGTTCTGTATTTCTAAAATTCTTTGAACAATCTTTGTGACGAGGAGCTGTTAATATCTTGTGTATATGATAGGAATTCATACTGCATATATATGGAAAAAGACTATTAACAGTGGACCGGTTTCATGCCAGACATGAAACTCTGTATTTGAGAGCTTAGAGCTTAAGAAATGCAAATATGAGACTGATCGATCCCTGTGTGTGCTATGATACTCAGGTGACCGTTAAGGCCTGTGGGCCTCTTGTTTAATTTTCAACAGATTTCACATCAATCTTGCATTTGACCATAGCTTATTTCCCAAAGGTCAGATTTATACATCTACTTGAGCATGGTAATACAAATTATGCAGAATAAGGTCAATTAGGGAATGGGAGCCTGTTTGAGAAATGGGAAACCAGCTAGAGGGAAATTCCACTTGCTATCCTAACCCTCCAACCATATATTTTCTAAATGTTCATTGTATCAAGACAATTTAAAGAGAACTTATTAGACCTCTATTACATGTATACTAGAGCAAAATTTCTACCCAGAAACCTGACTCTGAATTGGGGATATTCTCTAGAGTGAATTTTCCAGGGGGGTTGTACACTTGAACCACTTTCTGTTGGACTCAGCCTTGCTACTGTGGAATCATTTAAGACATACACAACATTTCTGACAGGTTGAAATTTTAAATAGTAAATACTGTTGTATATCAGTTAGTGAGATACTAGGGGTATCTGTGAAATCCATGCATGCTAAAAAAAAAATGAACTCCCTCAATGAAAGATTTCACAATACGGTATACTGCCAGTTTCATTTTTTTTTTTTTGGGGGGTGGGGGGGGGGGGTGGGGGGGATGGACAGTGTTGTGACATATATAGAGCCACTTATATGTAAAAGGCAACTAATAGTATATAAATTAGCAACAAAATAAAAACAAAAATGAACATATTTGGCTTTGGTATTTAATATGATACTGTTATTTATCATTAAATACATCAACTCTGGACATTTGTGTAACTATACATGAAGAAATAAGCCTAATTACAATTCTGTACCTGTTTTATACCTGAGAGCATTGTCAGCAAGAGAGGTGCGCAGAGAGAAATTAACTAAGGATCCATTTTATTCAGGATTATGTGCAGTTGTCTGTGTACACAAACTGTGCAGTTTGAGAAATAAATGGCCGGTTCGTGTGATCCAATATTGACACAGGGATTAAGACAAGCTAATTGTTTTGTCAGTTTTAACATGCAATAATTCACATCAAAGTTGTTTCTGGGTGCTTTAATGCTCAAACATTCGGCTCCTTTACTCCCTCTCTCTCTCTCTCTCTCTCTCTCTCTCTCTCTCTCTCTCTCTCTCTCTCTCTCTGAGTATTGCCCCTGATCATGGATGAAGTGGACCAATTCAATGAACAATAACAATAATGATTGACAATTTTAAATGTATTGATGTATAAAAAGTTCATTGTTTGCTATTGATATTTGGAAACTTTTGTTTTGCATAACTAATTTAAAATTCTTGACAATAGTAATATGCAAAAGTGACCTCATTAATTGGGTCAAGTGGTTTGTACTTTTTGTGAACAAGAGAAATAGCAGAATGTCATGTTTTTAAACCAGTCTAAATTACTAAGTAGGCAAAACTCGAACATTTATTGAGCTCATTAAAGCTATTGGATCAATGAGCTAAATTCTGATCAAAATCTGTATTCAATATGTTTAAACTTACAACTTACATTTGTGCAAAGAGGGCATTGATATGGGAGAAACCCAGAGTACCTGGAAGAAACCCATGTGTCCAAGTGGGCGACCATCATACCCTCTCACAAACAACCACTGCTGATCATGGGGATCGAACTCGGATCACAGCTGTGAGATTATTATTAATAAATACATTAACCACTATGTTACCTAGACACATTTGTCTGGTAATTCAGTGGGTATATGTTGGAAAATTTTAATCAAAATTTGAAAATAGCTTTCCTCAAATGAAGGGAATCATGGTTGTTCAAATGAAGAGTCATGTACATAGGGAGATGATTTACTATGAAAATTAAATACTGAAAGTAGGATGAAGCCAGTTATGAATCCTCCATAGAACCGCGGTATCATAAAATACAAGAACTTATGATGTCAATTTTTATTAAGAGAAAACCCTTTCAAGATTTTCTTTTCAAGAAAAATAAGACTGCATTTTATTGATATAGCTTGCAAGCATCCTTGTGAAGTGAAAATTCACATCGGTTCAAATCATGGCCCCTAGATGACAAAAATTATGGGATCAAATTTTTAAGGTTTATGTTTTAGATTTTCTCAAGAACAAAAAGACATGGTTATTACAGAATGTCAAAATGTATCTGTAGGACAGTAGTTCTCTGGTCACAGTATTCATAATGGTAATGCAAGTACCCTTATGCAGTGCATCTTCAGTAGGCCAAGAGTTGAAATTCAGCCAGGGTAGGATCAAAACTGGAACACATTACCTTTTCATTGGAATGTAAATGTAAAGCTGTTAACATTTTTCAATAGCCCTCATAATGAAGGTTCAGATTTTTCCAAATGATGGTTTTGGCATAGTGTGTGAGAGCTATAATTAGTGCCCCAACGCTGTTTAAATAGCCTTGTTGCTGCTTTAAGATCAATGTCTCAGGTGAGCATTGTAACATGTGGGCCTCTTGTGTTCAGTCAAAATAGTCATAGGTCAATTTTTTCCCTTATGAAATCCCAGAGTAACTTACCGTAATCAGTATTACAGATATTGATTTCAGAAGTATTGATACATTTCACAATTCATTCCTTGCAGTCATGCAACTTAATGTATATAATTTCGGGCCATATTGTATTTTTGATATTTACTGAATCTCCTAGACTGAAGCACGCACCAACATTGAAAGCCTGCCTTGCCCCTTATTCATCCACATGCAATTCATATTATTTTTTTATGTTAGGTTGTAATTTTATGAAGATTTATTAAATTTGTATCTTATTAACATGATCTGTTTAATTGTTTTAATGACTAAGTTATATTTGACCTGGTTTTATCATATTGCAGTACCCCGTGGATCTGTTCAGGAAGAATGTCACTGGGTCAGAGTTGATCGTGGAGGAACATGGACTCAGTCTCAAGGTATGTCTATTGGTATACCGATGTCAGAAAGGCAGGGATTTCTACTGGTATACCGATGTCAGAAAGGTGGGGATTTCTACTGTTATTATATACTTTCAATTTCATCTCCTCTTTTTCCTTTAGAAGTTTGCGGGCCAATATCACACGATATATGCCCGGAAACTTTTCGGCCCGCAAACTGACGTCATAATTAAACAAAATTGGAAAATTGATTGGTACGTCACAATAGAGCACGTTTCTTGACGTTCCTGTTAAATGTCAACAAACTTTTAAGTTTCAAATTTTTTCGTGTTGTTTTCAGCTCTTAGTCTTTTAAACTATTGAAAAAAGTGTTAAAAATAAAAGTTTTGTTAGTTTCTAAATGAAATTGAAAGTATATAATAAAAAGTTATAGAGTTTTGTATGGAAAAATATGATGACCTTGTTTTTTGTCGCAAACGGACCTCGCAAGCTCGGTCCGTGTAAGCGCCAAAAAACTCGGTCGTCATATTTTCCATACAAAGTCTATAACCTATAAGTATACCGATGTAAGAAAGGCAGGGAATTTTTATAGTCGCTTGCAAAGCATCACTGTCTGTCTGTCTGTCTGCATGTCTGTCTGTCACATAATAGAACTTCTAACTGTTTCATGGTACTTCGACATTTAGATGTCTATTTTTCATGTGTGGGTCATTTTACTGTACTTTTGATGTGATTTCTGTCCACCAGCAGAAATACCCTAGTTGTTAATATAAAGCCCAGTCCTAGGTTTGAAAGTTTTTTTTTATTTTGATAGTCAACTTATTACATTTTTTTTTAGACACAATACACCCAATTTATAAGGCTAATGGGAGCAAGCTGGGAACCATTTATATTTGGAAATGTTTAGCAGTGAGACAAAGTTTTGCAAAATTCAATTGTTTGTGTGTGCTCTCTCTCTCTCTCTGTACCTCTCACAAATTACATGAAATTAATGTTTATAATCATAAAACTATATTTTCTCAATCACTTTTTACAATTTCATCAATGTTCTGTTGAGTAACTTTGGGATGGCAGGTTTGATATAATTCTAAGATTTTACGTCAAACTTAATCATTGTATACATGTTTCTTGGAGAATGTTATAAACTGGAAACCACATTAAAAGAACAATATTTTATTTGTCAATCTCACACATTAGTTTTCATCAATGCCTCAATCCATTCAAATTTTAATTCTCTTTTACTTCTCTGATGGGGAAATATATGTTTTTCTTTGTATTAACGATTCCATGGAGATATGGCTGTCATTACTTAGTCAGCTGTTTACTGTACAGGAAAACGTGTATAGCAAAAATTGAAAATGCTGGGGGACAGACAATTTTGATTCCTTATCAAACGTAATTCATCATATCCAATAAGTCCATGCTACGTTTTAAAAGTACATGGAATGAAAATCACTCTGCTGTAAACAGGAATTCATTGTATTCTAAGTGGGTTCACTGTAACTGTGTTACACTGTAAGCGTGAATTCATTTTAAGTTTGTTCACTGTAACTGTGTTTTTTCATTATAAGTGTGTTTGGTGTAACTGTGTTTTACTGTAAGCATGGATTCGTTATAAGTGTGTTTGGTGTAACCGTGTTTTTAACTGTAAAGCATGAATTCATTATAAGTGTGTTTGGTGTAACCGTGTTTACTGTAAGCATGAATTCATTATAAGTGTGTTTGGTGTAACCATGTTTTACTGTAATCGTGAATTTCATTATAAGTGTGCTTGGTGTAACCGTGTTTTACTGTAAGCATGAATTTGTTATCAGTGTGTTTGGTGTAACCATGTTTTACTGTATCGAGTTCTGTACAGGAGGCATACAAGATGGTGGATCATCGTCTTCTAGAGAGAGCTCTACACCGGACCTGTAACCTCCACTCCGGGGACTGGAACATGAACGTCGTCCGGAAGTGTCTGTATTTCCTCAGCCATTCCGCCATTACGTGAGTGTGTAAGCTTACCTTCCTAGGTGCCTGGTGGTCATCACACATATACTA
>CAJDSM010015707.1:1441-14297 GCA_903981925.1 Ostrea lurida
CCCCCCCCTTTGAAGTCCTGGTTCATTTTAAACAAACTAGTAATTGTCCTTCTTCAGAACTCACATTGCAGAGAATTTAGGTATGATGTATTATATGATACGTATACTCATGGTTATTAATTGGAAGAAGAAAATTGTAGATATGAGAATTGTTGATTATATCTAAGTACGGGATTAATTAGATACTTGATGTTCTGATTATATATATATTGATCAAATTCTGGATGTCGGGTATACTTAGTATTGCATACACCCTGTGGGGACCCTGGGCAGAATAGGTCTGGTACGTACCCCTTGCTTTGTCATAAGAGGGCAACTAAATGGGGCGTCTCTTCGATGAACACGCAAAAACCGAGGTCTTATGTCACAGCAGGTGTGGCACAATAAAGATCCTCCCTGCTCAAAGGCCAATGGGCAATGGTGACGTCTCCACATGAGTGAAATATTCTCAAGAGGGATGTAAATAACATACAATCATGCAAATCAATATATTGCAGATATTTATCAATGTTATGAAACTGTTAAAACGAATGTTTCATATAGCGATGCAAAATGAGACTTAACTGTAGGTAGCATGGAGTTATATGAGAGCCTCATATTATACATGTGTATGAATTGTGCACAGACATACACACCATACATTGTTACCATGTGATAAAATCTAATTTAATTATAAAATACATACACATATTAATAAAATTAATGAAAAAGGACATGAATGGGGGCATGACGTTGCAACATATATATATAAGTAAGTTATGATGTATTATTGATTTACAATCTTGTTTTCTTGCAGACTTTGGAGATGAAGAAGTGCTAATATCTCCACAGTGTGATTTACGTTGAGTTGATGATTGGATGCCTTTTAGTTGTGATAATTGGAGAGCTCGCCATGTAAAGGATTAAATGTAATAATAAATCGTCCCTGCACCATCGTAGCAGCTATGATTCCGTGTTGAAAGTTGTTGAATCATGAAAGATATCAGTGAGATGCCGAACGGGGATGGAGGATACACACAAGATGGAAGGGAGGAAGAGGAGAGGGCTAAAGAACGCAGGCTGACTCCGTACGAGCGTTTGTCGAACGATTTAACTAATGACCAGAAATGTCTCAAGGAAATCACCTTAGGCAAAAGAATAGGATTTTACCGGATTCGTGGAGAACTTGGAAGTGGAAATTTTTCTCAAGTTAAAATGGGCATTCATGCTTTAACAAAAGGTATTTGTTGCTTCTGTTTCAGTGTTTATCAATTAATATTTAATTATGTCTATAATTAATTGATCACTAGGGGTAAACAGTGAGTGTGGGGGGTATTTCAGGTGAAGAGAATGAAACCAATATTACATCGGTAACAATGGATTTACATTAATCGATTTACTGATTTATAGATAGCAATTTTTATAACTATTAAATATATCAATATTATAAAAACCAAAAATTATTTTTAATGAATAAAAATATAACTAAGATGAATTTGTAGAAAATTTTGAAGTACAAAAGATGCATTAAGCAGAGACAGTAAGGGAGGAACATTACAATGAGTGTGGTCATGGAACTTTTTAAAAATTAATTGATTTTCAATTTAGATAGGGAGCTAATTCCTGGTGATATGGTTTCTTGCATATACTAACCTTTACATTAATATATCAGCAACATATAGATTTCATCAGTTAGCACTGCTGCCTTTTCCTTTTGTAATGAAATATTTTGAAAATTGTGGAATTTGAGATTCTACCACAACATCATTATAAAAATGTCAATTCAGGGATCCCTCTGGGACATACCAATGAGTAATGTAAGATTTATTGTGAAAATCAAGTAGCAAAAAATTACATGAGAGCTTTATCTATGCACCTACTATACAGTCAGGAGATTTTTTTTTATAGGCAAGTGAAACATTCAATAATAGTTCCATTGGAATAGGAGGGGGTAAATATTCGAAAGACTGCAGTTAAATATCATCCAATGTGCACATTTTCATCATTGAAAGTGGAGGTTTTCACAAAAGAATCCTGTGAATGATTTTGTTTCAAAGCATCTTTTCTGTATCTTCGTTGTCTGTTAGTCAATTCCAGATGCTCCATGCTCTTCACCAAAAGGGAAATTAATTCATGAGTTTGAGCAGGATGATAATAAAAAAATTTTTAGTGAAAGGTTTGAAGTTTACAGATATAGATCTGTCTAAGGTTTTAAGTAAGTCATCCATTAAAGGTTTTAGTAAGTTTAGTAATTGTCCTTTAAGGGTTTTAGTAAGTTGTTCTCTAAGGTCTTTAGTAAGTTATCCTTGAAGGGTTTTGTAAGTTGTTTTCTAAGGTTTTTAGTAAGTTGTCCTGAAGGTTTTTAGTAAGTCTGTCCTTGAAGGTTTTTAGTAAGTTGTTCTTGAAGGTCTTTGTAAGTTGTCCTTGAAGGTTTTTAGTAACTTGTCCTTGGAAGGTTTTTAAGTTAGATTTGTCCTTTGGTTAGTAAGTGTTCTTAAGTATAAGTTTCTTGCAAGTTTGTATTGTTTCTAAGGTTTTTAGTAAGTTGGTCCTGTTTAACTGAAGGTTTTTAGTAAGTTGTTCTCTCTTTGAGGTGTTTTTAGTAAAGTTGTTCTCTCAGAGTTTTTAGTAAGTTGTTCTCTCTAGGTTTTTTAGTAGTTGTTCTCTCAGTTTTAGTAAGTTGTCCTTGAAGGTATTTAGTAAGTTGTCCTTTGAAGTTTTTAGTTAAGTTGTCTTGAAGGTTTTTAGTAAGTTGTCCTTTGAAGGTTTAGTAAGTTGTCCTTTGAGGTTTTTAGTAAGTTGTCCTTGAAAGGTTTAGTAGTTGTCCTTTGAAGGTTTTTAAGTAAGTTGTCCTTGAAGGTATTTAGTAAAGTTGTCCTTTAAGGTTTTTAAGTAAGTTGTCCTTTGAAGGTTTTTTAGTAAGTTGCCTTTGAAGGTTTTTAAGTAGTCCTTAAGGTTTTAGTAAGTTGCTTTGAAGGTTTTTAGTAAGTTGTCTTTGAAGGTTTTTAGTAAGTTGTCTTGAAAGGTTTTTTAAAGTAAGTTGTCCTTTGAAGGTTTTAGTAAGTTGTCCTTTGAAGGTTTTTAGTAAGTTGGTCCTTGAAGGTTTTTAGTAAGTTGTCCTTTGAAGGTTTTTAGTTAAGTTGTCCTTGAAGGTATTTAGTAAGTTGTTGCTGAAGGATTTTAGTAAAGTTTGTCGCTTGAAGGTTTTTAGTAAGTTCACATCGGCTGTGTGTAGATCAGTTTGGATGGGGTAAAAGCAACACTTGTATCTAGAACAAATTCAAATCTTCTCACTGTACACATAAGATTAAAATACCGGTACCCATTCATGTTCAAGTCAGGCTCCATATGACATTGATAAAATCGATCAGACTTTCTTTTTTTCTTCTTTTTAATATATCGGGTTTGTTAAAATCATGCAAATACTTTATGTAAATTTTGAATCATGTTTAAAATCTCAGATCTCATGAATTTTATTGACAGATAGATTATTATGCTTTATTATGGATTAGATCAAATTGACTTAATTAAGTCTTTCTCACTTTATGGCCATAGATTTCGATCAATTCATGCTTTAGATAGATGCCTAAAAAACAGGGTTAGCCACCCCCATTATTGAATCAGTAATCTAGAAATTTAGGATATACACCACATTGACCTATTTTCATTTAAAAAGTCTTAGATCTTCCCTCCCCTTCCGGGCCTCTTATTGCAGAACCTTTGCTGCATCAATCTTGCACATATCTCTGTGCCTTCATAATTTTCAAAATGCTTCCAACAGTCTGTTAAAATTCACAGTACTAGAACATTATAATCATGATAGGTAGTTTTTGGTCATGGGACAAAACAATAAACATTTTAGCTTAATATAAAACTGTACAGTAATTGTATACTAAAAATCAGGTTATTTTTACACAAATTATTTGCATGTCCATTAAATTCATAAAAAAAACCAACAACCCAACTTTCTGTTACCATGTTTTTAAATAGCAAAAGAGTAATGATTTGCAAAATTTTGGTACACAAAAGTAAATTGAAAGCATTTTTGACCCAGTTTGGTAAAAACAAATCTCTTTATAATGTAAGAACAGCATTGAGAAACCACTATGAAATTTTTCGAAACTTAACTTAAGGTGAAATGCTACACCCGAGAAATTTGACGTGGATGAAAAATAGAGGATATGTTAAAAAATATTTTGAAAAATAAAAAGTTTCAAATTCACTCAGTTTCGTCAAAAATGCAGTTTTAGTAAAAAGCAATTTGAATAAAAAAAATAAAAAAACCTGCTGGAATCGAACCCGCGATCTGCAGTTCAGAAGGCAGCGTGCTAACTTACTGAGCTAGTTGGCTCTAAGGCATTTAATTTTGAAATGAATTGATAGTGATATTTCATCCGTATTTCGAAAGGAAGTCAGCCATTATGACAATGTAGAGATCCCCCTTAAAATTGGCATTTTTATTCCCTGACAGATTATGATAGTGAACAGTGTTTAATCGTGATCAGAGAATACATCATAAGAAAGATGACCGGTCCTTGGTGAATTTGTTTAATAGCCTATTTGGATCAGTAACATCACATCCTATTTACATTTGCCCATACACAGCATTGTTAAGAACATCAATAATGAGTTGATCTGTGGGAGTGCTTCCAGCACAATTGAATCTGCACTGTGGGGAAAAGTGGAAATTTATGTGTCTGTCTGGTTTGTGACATGAATTATAACAGAACGAAATGATCATTGAACAAAACAGTTGTTGACCAAGTAATCTTAGGACTTGTTTTTCACAATCCCAGACTATACTCAGCAAGACGCTGTCAGACAATGTCCTTGATTAAAATACAGCCCACAGTACCAGGTATTAAATAGTTTGGCATCATCATCATTGCTCTTCTGGAAATATCCATTTCTTCCATTGAAGTATGAACTGCTTCTCATCTTTCTTGAAGTGATCAAAGCAAAACTTGGGGGTGGAACTGTGAAGGATATTTCTCATTTCTGATAAGCAGATGGTTCAGTATAGTACCCTATTGTATACAGATGAAATGTCATATATTTACATATCCAATGTTTTGCCTTTGATATTTTTACAAATTGTAATGATCAGTCATATGGTACCTAGGTGGTAGAGCATTTGGTTCGTAACCAGAAGGTCATGAGTTTGAGTCCCGCTAGTGCCATATGTAGCCATAGTTACATATATACATCAAACCTAAGACAGAAACATAGTTACAATAGTGATTGCTCTTTTGCCAAACGCTCAACATTCAGAAGTGATCGAGAATCGTGGGTATTAATTTTGACATCTATGTAGACAAGTCTGAAAAGGTGCTGCAACTATCCAACTCGAAACTTTGTCCTACTTTCAACCAGGCTATTCCTCTTCAAACTAAAAGCATGGTTTGACTCTCTGTATAATGTGTATCTAAGATAACTTTATTGACAATTACCATGTTAGTATACAGTCATGAATAGTACAATAACAAAATTAAACAGATCAATGTAGATATATAAAATCACTGAAGATGTACAAATATATCTTTTAACATTTACTCTTGATTTTCTTTTCTTAATTTAAAGCAATTGTATTGTGAATTCACTATAATGGACTTATAACTAACCTTGATAACATCACAAACAAATTAAAGTTGTCAATTATTGTTTCTATTATAAGAGATTCCTTATGGTAATTAACGTGCAGATATTTGAATAACTGTTGAACAGTTGACACTAGACAGAAACTGGCAACTAGCAGGAATATTTTGGTCAAATGTAACCTGACAACCAAATTAAAATTTACACTGTCAACTGAACAAATATCTGATGTCTTTCTGTAATAATTAGGTCTTAAATTCATGTTTCATAGAATTTTGTGTGCCAGTGTTTTTGCAATGATTGACTATTTGCATGTTTACTAATTTTCTGGTAGTTGTGCATTGATAGAATTACAGTCTAGCACATACTGTAGATTTCTTGTATTACGGAAGTACTCAGTATTGTGAAAAAACTTGTGGATATCAAATCTAAAGAATATTTTTTTGGGAGTGTAATATCACATTTATTATATGACTTTACTTCTGCATGACTAAACATGTTCACAGTGGACAACATATACCCCATGAAATGTATTTTCTGCAGATTTTGCCCGGCCAGGATTTAGCTTAAGGGTTAACCAACAGATTAAACTGCGAAATAAGGTTCTAATAGACTCCCAAGGAGAAGTGCTAATGATACAAGATTACTGCAATTGTCAAATGAGTCAGTTCACTCGAAATACATACTACCACATGCCGATAGCTTGACTGTAGGTAACACCAATCTGACGAAATCTATTCTCCGTTTTACGTCAACTGTGAAGGTGGGTGGTTTGAATATTGATCACATAAAAACAGCCAGAAATTTTGGTATCAAAATGAGATATTACCAGTATATTTAGGTTTTTGTATATACTGATAATTAGTACAGATAATTATAACAGATCTAAATTTGCATGTCTAATTAATCCTTTTGGAGGTTTGGTATAAATATTTAACACAAGCTGCTTAACATGTTTTGATGGCTTGGCAGTTGGGTATCTTCTCAAAGTGTTTGAAAATGACAAAGGTTGATATGGAAGCAATTAATTGTCACTCGAAATATCAAATTAGGAAATTCTGTTATCAATGTGAAATTCAATTTCCATGTCGAGAGAGTCAAATACAGAAAAAATTAAAATGTCATATGAATACTGATTTTTAATTTACATTATACATCGTTGGAAACCCACGGTCGGTTGCACATATTGACCATACGTTGCACTAAAAGTGCAACCGACCGTGGGTTTCCGATGATGTACAATATATAGCATCACAAATTTGATGTGAAAATTGTCAAAAATCTCAATTTCTGAGTCAGAATTATGTCTAGGATCATGTGGTGCCATATTAAATGTAACACTCAAACAAAAAATTTGAAATCTAGTTATTTTATTGTGGTTCACATATGGCGACACACTTTGAAAACAAAAAAACCCAGAAAAATGTTGACTTTGAGTAGTTATCAATAATCTATGCTTCACTACAACATGTGTAAGTCTCTCTCTCTCTCTCTCTCTCTCTCTCTGCTCTCTCTCTCTCTCTCTCTCGCTCTCTCTCTCTTAAATTTTCTATTCTCTTTGACCCAACCCTGAAAAAAAATTGTTCCCCAGAAAAACAGTTCACATAAGTAAATTAGTAATAACTGCAAATTAGACATTTAGGTTCTTTGTGAAACCAAACACATATTTACGTAATGAGTTTCCGAAATGCAAACTTTATAACTATAAGCATTCAATGCACCATATAATGGCTTTATGGAGATCTAACTTTTGAGACCATTTTTTAACAAAAATATTACATGTACATCTCTTTTGATCCTTTGGTCATATTGATTTTCACAAATTTAAAAATTAGCGTTTTTCATAAACTTTTCAAAAAAAATCTATGCCACATTTGCTGAATTACAATACACCCCAGTTCAGCTAGGCCAGTTGTCAAGCTGAAATTTAAGCTAAAGAAGTTTCAAATTGATATATTATATGTAGGCATGTACGTCTTATTTGCTTCGTAAATATGATCAAATCTTTGCAAACAGCAGACATGATAATTAAGAGCAATGCAGATCTCCAGGGGAAAATTTGAAACTAATTTGTACAACTAACAATAAATATCAGATGTTGCTGCCAGATTGGAGTCCACCTACTGAATAGGGTGATTTCTGTAATCATTCGATGAGTACGTGGACCAACAGCTAAAGGTCACACCAGAGGATGCCAACATTAGGTAACGTTGGAAACACCTGAAGTGCTTCTAATTTTCCTGAGTGGGAGGCTGATTAATGAATCAGAGACATGTAATAGTTACTCAATCAGCCCCGATCAACTATAGTATTCAGAATAATGGAGAATGAAATAGATTTCAGATAATTCTAGAATATTTCTTGATTTGTAGATATTTCATCGTCACTCTGACTAGTAATCACATTAGCATTGTTAGTAATTCAGTAACACTTTGAAATTGAGGACTACTTGCCACATTTTGCCATTATGACATACAGTTGAACTTCAAAATCTCAAACCCTGATATCTCGAATACCATGGTTATGTCGAACTGATTTGGAGGTCCCAACCACCTATTTTCTTAGTATTTTTACCCTCGATATCTCGAATTCACGGATATCTCGAATTTTTTTTCTTGGTCCCATTAAGTTCGAGATAACGAGATTCGACTGTACAATATTTCACACCAGCATTATAACATCTGAAAAAGAAAAAGAATCACTGCAGGATTCGAACTGGCAATCTACATTTCATCAGTCTACCTTTTGTCCATCTCAGTTAAGCTTTGAGCTAACCATACTGTCTAGATGATGAGATGTAAAAGGACAGGGATTATATTGAACTGATATTTATAGAAGTCTGAAGCTACTTTGATGATGTAACTTAATCCTCTTTGATTAAGGTCTTCAAGGAAAAAGCTCAGATAGTCTGAGAATTTTACCCATTCCTAATATTAAGCATGGTATACTTGTAATTAAGTACGGTTTAAATAACCTCTTCGTATATATCTGTCTTTGCAGAAAAAGTTGCAATAAAGATCCTAGATAAAACAAAGTTAGACCAGAAGACGCAGCGACTTTTATCTCGGGAAATCTCCAGTATGGAACGACTCCACCATCCGAACATCATCCGCCTGTACGAAGTGGTGGAGACCCTGGCCAAGCTCCACATCGTCATGGAGTATGCCGGGGGTGGAGAGCTCTTCACCAAAATTTCCAACGAGGGAAAATTTCCAGAATCGGAGGCCAAACACATATTTGCTCAAACGATAGCAGGTGTTCAACATATGGTAAGGTTATCTAAGTTTATACCCCCTTACAAAGCACTAATTGCTAGACAGTAATAATTTATGAAGATTGAATACATTACATGATGGAAGTAATCTGTTGACATTAAAAAATAAATCCGTTAATGAATTTCTTTTCAGTTTGATCTAATCCCATAAATAACAAGCTAATTATCGTAATCCAGGATTAAGTGGTATAACTGAGTACAATATGAAGGCATTGATCTCACCAGTGTAGTACATCAAGACCAGTTTATGGGATGGATTCTCTCATGGCATCGGTGGCCTAATGGTTAGAGCCTCGGACTTTCAATCGAGAGGTTGTGAGTTCGAATCCTGGCTGTGGCAGGGCCTACGTTGTGTCCTTGGGAAAGGCACTTTACATGAATTTCCTCACTCCACCCAAGTGTAAAACGGGTACCTGGCTATAGACAGTGAAAGATATTGTCAGAATGTTAGTGTTCCTGTCCTAGAGCACCTAATAAGGCTGGCCAATAAGGCTACAGTTTATTCATTTGTTGGTTTACAGGACCCAGTTAGTTAAGTTTAACTGACAGTTAACGTCTAGTTAACACTGTCTATATGAATAGTTAATGGGAAGTTGACGGTCAGTTAAAGTTAACTAAACTTCATGCAACTGGGTCCGTATCTTTTTTAAGAGAATGTAAAAAGAAAAAAAATTATTTGAAATTAAACATGCGCAATTATGCATAAAGCAATTAGGTTTTTTTTATGCCCCCGTTTGAAGAAGAGGGGGCATATTGTGTTGCAGCTGTCGGTCTGTTGGTCTGTAGACCATGTGTTGTCCGCTCAATATCTTGTGACCATTTTGCTCGATAAGAACCAAACTTGGAACAGGGGTTGCTCTTAGAAAGTAAATTATCCCTATTGATTTTCAGGTCACAAGCTCAAAGGTCAAGGTCAAATTGCTGATCTTAACCCCATGTGTTGTCCGCTCAACATCTTTTGACTCTTTTACTTGATAACAACCAAACTTGGCACAGGGGTTGCTCTTAGAAAGTACATGGTCTCTATAGACTTTCAGGTCACAATGTCAAAGGTCAAGGTCAAAACACTGGTCTTAACTCCATGTGTTGGTGTTGTCTGCTAAATATCTTTTGACCCTATTGTTTGATAACAACTGAACTTGGCACACTGGTTTGCTCTTGGGAGTAGATGACCCCTATTGATTTTCAGGTCCCAAAGTCAAAGGTCAAGGTCAAATTCAAATTGCTGGTCTTAACTCCATGGGTTGGTGTTGTCCACTCAGTATCTTTTGAATCCTTTGCTTGATAACAACTAAACTTAAATGCACACTGGGCTGTTCTTAGAGAGATGATGCCTATTGATTTTCAGGTCACATGGTGAAAGGTCAAGGTCAAACCGCAGATCTTATAAACCCCATGTGGTATCCGCTCCATATATTTTGATCCCTTGATAACATTTACCAAACTTGGTACAGAGATTGTCCTTAGAATGTAGATGATCCCTATTGATTTTTAGATCACATGGTCAAAGGTCAAGGTCAAACTGCTGGTCTTAACCTCATGTGTTGTCCACTTAATATCTTTTGACTTCTTGGCTTGATACCAATCAAATATGGTACTGGGGTTGCCCTTAGAGAGTAGATCATCTTTATTGATTTTCAGGTCAGTGTCAAACTGCTAAAGATATTTTTTTTTTGTTCAAACTTTTTCTAAACTGATATCTAATCATGATGAAATGCGTTCTTTGACCATTATGTGATTAATGATTAAGTTTGCCCTGTACAAAGTACCAATTTCATAATCCTTGAACAGGAATAGCCATTTTTATTTGCACCATTGAGGGGGGGGGGGGGGGGGCATGTTTCTTAAACATTTCTTGTTTTAATCAAAAACAGTTAAGGATATGATACATGTGTATATTCATCAAAATTAATAATTTGATATCATCATTTTCAGAAGTTGTAGTTAAAATACTTGTACATTTCATCAAAGATACCGAAGACGATGATGATAAATTTACACAGCATTTTAGTCTCGGTATAATCCATCAAATGTCATTCATCAGTAGATCATGACTTCCCTGCAATGAAATATTACTCGGAAATATTTATAAGCTGCTCAGAAAATACACCCTAGAATCTTTTCTTTATATTTTATTCAATAAGAACACAAAATTAATTAACACTTTGTTTTCCCATATTAAATGGAACATGTACATATCTATCTGGCATATTATGGGTGGCGTTTCACTGGTGTTGGCAGTATAGCTTTTGATGGAGAGACCACTCACACCCCTACATGACCTGTCGTCCTAAATATAACCAACATCCTACAACGTATGTCTTGTTGTTTCTATTGATTATTCAGAATATAATCACCTCTTCATGGATCTCACATTATTTTTGCATGATAGCAACAATATAATTCTTGAATGCATGATGTACATAAAATACCTAGAGCAGATCAAACAGGTCGAATGAAAGACACTGTAAAATCATGAATTTTCGTTGGGGATTTAGATTCGCTACTTTCATGGGTAAATAAAAACAAAAATAAATCCACAACAATTTTTTGCACTTAAAACAATAAATGAAGTATAAATCAATGAAAATTAATGTCAACAAATTCAATATTAGATTCAAAATCATGAAATTTTAAACCCATAAACATATTTTACAGCATTTACATGTATAGAATGGAAATTATAAGTGCCGATTAGATTGTGTCCTGATCATTATCCCATATGTCTCACTTTTTGGGGATGCCAATTTGCAAACAATACTGATGGTCACTAAATTCATGATGTCTGTCTGTCTTTATAGGAGTACTGGACAATCTATCAGTGATTTAGATATCATTACATCAGAAATTCACAGACACCCTAGCTGGCACAATAGTATTACATGTAAAAAACTTGAATTTAACTGGTCAGTTACTAGACATGAGCCCTGACAGCTCAGTGGCTAGAGTACCTGACTCAATTTAGTAAAGCAGGCATATATATTGTCTGAAACAGAATACCAGAATGATAAGTACTTAGATCTATTCTCACTTCATTAGTACATGTAGGGTATTACATGCTACAGATCACTGTGGCACGATCTATTGGTGGTTGAAAGGCTGCGTGTGTTCTAGATTGGATTTTAATGGCAGTCGGGCTTTGAATAGCATTTTTCCAACTTACTGCAAGTGGCGTTAGTATATATTGATAATAGTTGGTCGTATAGTACATGTATGCAGGTGATCACTCTACTGCGTGATTTGATGTACCGTTAGGACAATGCTCTAGTTTATGTTTATCTCGATATTGATTAGTTGTGCGGAAGGCAATAGATGCTCTCTAACTACATGCAAATTAATGAGTTGGGTGGGAATATTACTTGCTCTCGAGTTGCATGCAAGTTTATGAGTTTGGTGCTCTTTAGGAACATGTAACTTAATGAGTTTCTTAGTGATGGTATGATGATCGATTATTAATTAAAATTTGATTGGTTTACCCTTTCCGATTCTAATAATGGATTGAAATATTTTGTAATCAAAAGTTGCTGTAAAATCCTGAAATATGAGCTCGGAAATATATCAACGTTGTTTTTGTGTTTTGCTTTGTTTCAAAATGACGACTTCCATGAAACAAGATGAAACAATCACTGACATGAATGACAATAATGAAATTGTATCCTAATTGTTACAGTAGATATTTTCCTGCCTTTAGCTGTGATAGATCTAAGAGTAAAGTGCAGAAATATTCTTGGTTTGGATTTGGCGGCCATCAACATTTATTTAACAGTACATTAAGATATATATAGATACTGACAAATACATATTTTAATTTCATTAAAAAATTATTATTAATCATCAATCGGTTTTCTACTTCCAATAACAAATTGATTGTATTGGTTACAATTTCAAATCGATTGTCCGTCACTAGAATTTGATGAGATGTACATTACATGTAAGTTAATGAGTTTGATGGGAGATATATCAGATAAATTATATTACAGCCACCAGATAAATTAATTGGCAAATAAC
>CAJDSM010015710.1:0-20804 GCA_903981925.1 Ostrea lurida
TAAAGTATTATGGAAATAGTTTTGTTCTAATACAGGACAGGGGCATGCCGGGTGTAAACAGATAAATTTATTTCTAACTACCGACTGCGAGAGAGTTTAGGACCAGTTAAACGTGCNTAAAGTATTATGGAAATAGTTTTGTTCTAATCCAGGACAGGGGCATGCCGGGTGTAAATAGATAAATTTATTTCTAACTACCGACTGTGAGAGAGTTTAGACCAGTTAAACGTGATCGTTTTCTCGGGGTGACAATTTATCTCCGACACAGACAAACCGCTGGGTACAAGTACCTGTTAATTTCTGTAAAAGGTAAAACATAATACACGTGCAATCTCATTGAGAAAATCCCAAGTCAATGTTCTATTACCCTTGTGTGAGAAAACTGTGTTCAATCGGATTTTAATCTTTCGACTGTTGTTAAAAAAAATATTTCATTTCTTGAAAAATCTTTAGGATCATAAAGGAGCACGCTTGTTTGGTGGTAGGGCGTGATAAAAGCAGGAATCGACATCCGATTCCTTGTTGCAACCTGGAAACTGAAAACAGACAGCCCAGTGAATCCTTTCTGAGGGCTTTTTTCCCTTTTAAACGTTTTATTTGGGTGCTTTATGGTGATTCATTCCGGGACAGCAGCTTTCAAGTGATCTCTTAAAATTCCTGGAGATATGCAGTTACTATGAGAACGTAATCTTAAGGTGCACGACTTGGCTGGGAACGACGTCCAACTGTCACAATAAAAAACGTCCCAAGCCTAGCGCGAGTGTTAGTGCCTGTCACAGAGGTCTTGGAAAACGGAAGTATTGATTGGAGATAACAGACCACAAGAAAGCCAATGGAAAGTTTTCTTTCTTACCAGTGGCGATACGACGAGGCGCGGTGCTTCTCTGTCTTGTGTTAAATGGCTTGGACGGGTTAACGGCGCGGGAATGGGATGCCGAAATCTATCGTGTGTTTGCAACTTGATGGAGGTACTTTACACCCCTCTCCACCCAATGCTGGACGATATGTGATTTGACACCGTGGCATTGCATTCGTACTTTGGTTTTCGGAACCCCAAAAACGTTTTTTGTCGTATCAAAGAGTATTGTTTTCATTACAAATTAGACTCTGAACTATTTGACGAGTTACATACGAGGAAGATTACAAAGCCTTACATTGAAGGGTGAAATAAAAAACTAGAGACATTACATAAATATAATTTTGAAAGACTTAATTTAGATATTGTCCACTGAGCGAAGTGAATAAGAAGTGTAATTGACAAGTTATAATATTATTCTTAATTTCTCCACATCGATTCGACGGAGATATAAAAGCGGGTAGAAAGATAGAATGGACATTTGTTGATAGTGCAATTGTTCTCTGTTTTGCACAATTCTTAAGAATATGATTCTCAAGATTTCCGATGACGTTTCAAGGAAATGCAAAGAGTTTCGCTGGAACACCGATACGTTGGCTGACTGTCTTTTGTTAACGCCATGGGACATTACTGCTAGGAAATAACGTAAAAGTTCGCGATTCTGGAGAAACAAATTGCACCACATCAGCGACTAGTAACGAATATCATTGGCAGCATTGTCAGTGTGACTTATGTGGTCTATGTATATGTGTCGACACATCTACTAGTAACGAATATTATTGGCAGTAGTGTTAGTGTGACTTATGGGGTCTATGTATATGTGTCGAGAGTTGCTGGCAGAGAAGCTTTCCACCACTGCCTATCGGGACTTTTGGACATTTGATGAGCAGACGACCGAAGACCAGACACCACGGTAGGTACAGCTCTCGTGACGTCAGACAAAAGACGAGCCGCAGCTTCCATCGTCAGGGTCTGCTTCTTTATAATATGCATTGTTATGGTCGACGGGCAAGGGGGGATGGGTGTGTGCGGAGAGAGGGGATAAATCGTATTTTTGGGCTTAAGTGACATTTCAAATTCAAAACGCCGTAAATGTTGATGGAATACTGTAGTTGAATGTAGAGATGCGATGTTACGCTTTAAGATTCTGGATTTGTCTCGATGCATTATTATTCAAATGAAAACCATTCCAAGAATATTAACTATCAAATGCATATTATGTAATTATTAATCTCTGTATTTCTGTTAGATTGCACGACCAGCGAGTTCTTCTATTAATTTGGGAATCAAAATTCTGGATTCTTTCGTCGTCGTGTGGTGCTATCATTACGGACAAATGTTTTGAGAACTCTCTCCATGCCATGGTCACGAGACTCGCTTTGACCACCATATCACATGGAGTTTGATTAGTGAAAGGCACGAACAAAATGATAGCCTACTAATTAGTGATATCATGACACATCATAATGACAACATTCCAATATATTCAAGTAGAATCGACTTCTGATTTTATTCCCATATACGAGGGTCAATAATGCTGTTATCGACTTAATCATTTTTCACTGAATGAAAAAAAACCCACCCTGATAATCATGTTTGATGATACTTTACAGAATTGATTTTAGTCCTCGAACTTTTTTCCTACTAAAAATATTTGAATTCATTACAGAGACGAGTGCTTTGACCTATAAACTATCCTACAATCAAAGACAAATTAAAATGAACATTTTGTAAGCCGAAAGATGACTTGGCTCGTTCATGAATTGACTTTAATGGAAATATTTCACAACAGAATTAAAAACAAACAAGAACTTTGAAATAATATTATTTCAAGTAAGCAATTAAAATCTTTGAGTATCGATACATTTCCAATTGTTGCCGTCTTCTTTGAACTATCAGCACCGGGGCTCTTGTATTTCAACCTACTGATTGGTTTCCAAAAATGTCTATTTTCTTTCCACACTGAGCATGTACCCATAATTCAGGGTAGGGACAATATTGGTTGAGTACACACTTGATTTTTCTGACCTTTTCATCCGGTACTGCTACAATTCAATGTCTATTAGACCTATTAGCTTGGTCTGAGAATCTTGTTTTTGCACAACATTTGCTCAACTATAACAACATCGGTACCGTGTCACATCGCCCACGGCGACCGCTTTGAATTATTCAACAATTGCAACGTTTGTCTTCAAAGCGATTTTACTCACGACAACCGTAAATATATGTATATTCGTATTCTTTAAAATTAAAAAGATACCAAGTTTTTACCAAAACACAGTACCAAGTTCCGGTCTGATTGTACTCGAAACCTAATTTGACATTCCAGTGTTACAATTTATGCCCCTCTCGTTTACAGATCCGAGCGTTAAAAGCAAATTTGTAGTTGACGAACTCCTCTATTCAGAGGATTCGATCTGTTATTATTAAGTGTTTGTTCTTTTTCCCCACTAGCTGAGAAACAACAGCTCTTATAAAAGTTTAACGATTGTTTTCAGTTTGAATGTAGGCTGTTGCTAAAATATTGGTTTCTTAATGGATATACCTTTTGAAAGTCATAAGCAATCTTTTAAATCGACACTTTACATTTACATGGAAATTTGATGGGACAAACTGATTTCATGAATTTATTTCGCTTTGAAAATGGAATATATAATGCTTATTATATAGATTTATATTTTACGCGAGTGTGAACGTTTGAAGGTGTTACATGTACTTCAGGCCGAACTCAACGAGGGANCCACCCTTGTTTTTTACGCGAGTGTGAACGGTTGAAGGTGTAACATGTACTTCAGGCCGAACTCAACGAGGGAACTTTGTCGCTTTCCTTTTTCACTGAAGGCAAACAAAACGGATTTTTGTTCAGTTACAATGGACTAAAAAAAAAACTTTGGTCCCATCTTAAGCGATTTTCGCTCTGCGGGGGTAGATCGCATCATTGAATTATAATCTGATCCTTCCATTCAAAGACAGATCGATGACAACAAAGAAGATACACCGTAATCCTAAGTTGATACTTTACCGCCTTTCTCGTTTTTCTAAACACAGGACGAGCAGACGAGATGGAGTGACGTCACGAGGAAGAGACAGGGTGCTGCAGGATAGTGTAGTCGTCTGCTGTTCTGCAGAAAACGCGGGACCGGAAGCAGGTTACTACACGGAAACTCCGGACTCGGACGATAGCATGGTGGGACGAACAGCTTTTTCACGCCTAGATCCGGTAGGGAATTGATATGGAAAGTACTGTAAGACTTGTCCAAATTTAAAAATTTTATTTTGATATTTGAGAGAAGTAGATCTATGTACAGTAAGGTCAAACCATGCGAAAGTGACACATTTGTGTATTTAAATCGGAATATCGCAAAAGTGAGCAAAAGTCAGTACACTCGAAAAATCCATATGCTAACATTGACGGTGTTCTGATAGATTTTTTGTTTAGATGATTTTAAATTTTTAAAGTACAGCGTATGAATAACCCGAATTGGATTAAGCTTAAAATCTTTAAGACAATTTTATCGATATCTTAATGCAATCTCTTTGGCCAGACTTTGTGAAAAGCATTTCAATTCCATTAACTTCTTTGTCTTGGGATTTGCAACGGGATTTTCAATAACTCTTAACTTGTATTCGGAACTCTTTGATAAAATTGACATAAACATGACGATAAAAGTGTTTTTAAGTTAGTTATTCTGGAAAACAAACATGAAATTTGTCAATTTTTGAATAATATAGATAGGTACTTTACATGTTATTCAAACTAAGTTTATGGACACAAAGTATTCTGTTTGTTAAGAAGATGAATAATGTGACGTTCTAATAAAGGCATGGCGATCTATCTTCTCATCCGAAAATGAAAGTTCTGGCGGCTGGGAATTATGGGAATTAATCTTGTCGCCGGTTTTGTTTTACTGACAGGGGTAACTTGTTTCCCTCTGTCTCCCGGAATCCTGAGATAAGTTGACAGGGTAGGTCATTTATTGTTTAGAAAGAATATTTAACAAGAGGGCGAAAATATTTCACGTTTTGCAGGTCTGATCCTCTATCTTGCCATTAAAATGAAACAAAAAACCCCAACGTATCAATATGTGTCGTAAATTGCTTGCTTAACTTTTTAACACTCGTGATTTGTCGACAGAAGCGAGTTTTCTTTTGGTTTAAATCCCTACCCAAGGTTTGACAAGGCAGTTGGACTTTGAAGTGACGTTCTGCAGATCGCTCTGGGATTAAAACCATGTCTTTAGAACCGTCCAAATTTCTCCAATATCTTTATCCGCCTATCCAGAATAGATAAAGAAAAAACGGAAAGGCATGGGAACTTTTAGCCAGCGCCATTTTGTTTGCTACTTGTAAAGATTTTTAAATTCTTAAGAAAAAAAAGAAAAGTGCTTTTTTATTTAATTTGTTTGTTTTATATGAGAATAATAAAGAGTAACAGTTAGTTTTTTTATAATTATGATCTTTAAAAAAAAGTTTTTAATTGATCGAATTGCAATTTAAAAATGATGGGAGACATTTCATACGAGTGTACATGTATATGTATGTCAATTAGTGTTCTAAACTGCACCAAAACTGCCCAAGTTGTGATTTACAACTGTCAGCAGTGCGGTATTTATCCATTTACAGCCTGCATACACACGTATAGTCAGGCAAAGGGACATAGGGGGCCCCGCACACCATAGCAGACTAAAACATGAATATCTTAACACGAAGATGATCGTCTCCCATCGCCAACTGTCGTCAAATTGGTGGCTTACAAATTCCAGCCTAATCAATATTCATGTCTTTTGTTACTATGTATTAAAGTCCTTAGGAACCCTGATGGGTCGCCTCTGTTGTTTTACTGAGTGCATTATGAGCGGTGGTTTGTGAGAGAGGTAAGGGCTCATGAAACATCCTAATACTGATGTGAATAGTAACTGTGATGATAGGCAATCTAATTAGTTGTTTCAGTTTGATTTCAGTACGATTATCTTCGTGCAGATTAAACAAACCTACCTTACATTTTCTTCAAGGAGTCATATATCTTAATATTTTGTCAATATTTGATGCTTTGTAGGCTACTTTGAAGTATATCGGATGGGCACCCAGTGACGTAGAATCACGTGACGAAACCAGCGGTCTACCGGAATCTATCAAGAACGATAAAGACAGTGAGTTGATGTAGAATTGCTGACTAATGGGATTCATAAAACAATATTTTAAAAGCTTTTTGTTTGTCCTTTCCATGTTGGCACAGTTACCGTGACGCTTCAGTGTCTTTTGCAAATATATCAGTAATATTCCTAAATGAGATTTCAATTATTGTTTCAATATGAAATTTCTGTAGAATATTTTTCTTTATGACATTATAGCAATTAAGCATTTACACTATACGATTACATGTGACAATTTTGTGCACATTGAATTTCAAATACACCACTTCCTTGTGCTAATTCTCTCTGATATGTTGGATTTTTTTTTTTCAGATGAAAATTTGTGCAGACTCTCGAAGGTAAATATTTTCCTTCTCATCATAACAAGCCCTTACATATATTTAAAGATCCTTTAAAATTTCGATAAACCCATATCGATTCGTTAAAGTATTATGGGCGGCATTTATTACCAATCAAAAGCGACTTATGAAATTATCCTGGAACACAATGTCGATGTGAATGTCCTTCCATTCTGCCACAATGACTCAAAAAGTCTTCATGCATTTAAACTTTAATTGCATTCCCATAATATACTTGTGTGAAGTTAGGAAAACATATCTGCGGTTAACGATTTGTAAGTGTCGAAATTTTCCCCTGGTATTTAAAGCTCAAGGTAAAAGTGGTAGTGTTTGTAGTCGCCATTGTTTTATACCTGGTGACGGGTCGTATTAATACCACAGGGTGTGTGTGTGTATCTGACATGTAGACTATTAAAACTCGACGTGTGTATTGTGAGACTCGGGTTGTGTATTGGGCTGATCCACATCTGATATGCTTCTCTAGTCGTTTTATAAGTCCCTGGTCGTGTCGATTTGTTAGATGATAGTCTATTGTAGCCTATTGTAATGGATTACGATTTTAAAGAAACATTGGATTCATTAATTTGGTCTGCTAATGATCAGGTGGAGTTTAAGAAGCTTACGGAACAGGTGCGAGATGTCAGCATGAATCTCCGAAACAAATTCAGGACTTCTGCATATCAGGTAAGATTTCCAAACCTTAAACTAATCCTGTTCGGGGTTACCTTTCTTGATAAGATAAAAAGACTTCTTTTATCCAAGCCAGTCAATTCTTTCACGGTTTTATATTTGGGTTATAGCGCGATATACACTGCATATTACAGCAAATGTGAAAGTAAACAAAAGCACGTGGATTGCGCTGTTCCGTTAATTGTTTTCGTACTTTCGTTGCTACGTAAACAAACTCCAACATGGCGCGTATAGTCACTGTGTGCACGAACAGCGGCAATAAAACCACGAAAGCGTTCATGGATTGGGGCATTTAAAGGTTTTTTTTATACACCTGAATTCTCGAGCNGCGCGTATAGTCACTGTGTGCACGAACAGCGCCAATAAAACCACGAAAGCGTTCGTGGATTGGGGCATTTAAAGTTTTTTTTATATACACCTGAATTCTCGAGATGTTGGATGGCATTACATGGTGATGTAATTTACAATAAATTGTGAACAAATTCTCGGCGATGATGTCGGTGGATTGAGATGCAAAATACTCCTATTACTATTAACCTTTGACAAACTGTAAAACACCTCTGTCATCGATTATTTCTTCCACTCATTATATAACATATAAACAACCACACACACACACACACACACACACACACACACACGCCAACAGAAGCAATATGGGGACATGTGCTATTTAACAAAATCAATGCATGAGTTAAAAGTATTTTTCATACTCTAGCTGTAACTTTAATTCAGATATCAAATTCCTAAAGTTTAAGGAACTTGTAAATTCCCCGCGGTATTCAGAACTTTGGACACATATCCCCTCCCATTTTCACCCACTGTATTAGACATAGACAAAATGCAGAAATGGAAGGCACAGAAAAGATTCCATTCGGGGAAAATCCAGTGTCCATTTTCATTATTTTTGCAAAACGTTTGCAGCAGGTGTCTTTAAGCGGTACCGAAGATTGGAAGTGATGAAATGAACCAGTATACATCTCTATAGATCTGCTGAAGACAGAGATAAGATTTTTGGTGGAATTGTAGTCTGCTTTTGGATGATGTTGCTATAGGCCCTTGCATTTTTAACATGAGCTGTACTCTTTCTTCTGTTGTTGATAAGCAGCAGTCAGTTTAAAAAGTTATCAATTCTCCAACAAACAGTACTTCAAAAGTCAACGATTTGAAACTTTGCATGCAGACGACAATTTTATGATGTCGTGTTTTATCAGTTGGAGAGCTCTGCGTTATGTAGGAGACACCCAAACATGCAAAATTTATTTCGCTACAAGAGGCAAAGCTCAGCATTGATTTTATTTGTACAGTCGTTTCCTCTCTACGAAGTTTAAAGTCACACATTGCGCTACAAGTACCTAAGTCCCAACCGGGTCGAGGATTATAAAATGTCTTAAGTTCATAAAACTGCATTGTCGATAAGATATATTGTGTATTAAATATTCGTAATCCTCTCGGACACGTCACTAGAGACCGTGGGGTCTCGTGATTTTATGAAGAGGGTTTTTTTTTCTCTTTGGAGTTCGAAGAACGATAAAGCACATTCTGACCTGGCGAAAAAAAAAAATCGTCAGGTATGTCATGATGGGATATTTAATCCAGAGAGGAACAATGACCCAGCAAAGGCAAATCTAGAATCGGATCTTTTAAAAGAACTGTGTCATCTCTGTGTAAAACAAAGAGGGGATAATTATAATGCTAATTATATCGGTGGATGAATTAAACATGGCTACCCAACGACTGCGAAAGAAAAGGAAACGACACCGGCAATACAAGGTAACAACAGCAGTACGGAGGCGGATCGAGTTTCTTTATGCTCCAACTGCTTCCATTTTGTCATTTTTAGGACAATTTTTCTTGATTATTTGTTTTTATTTCCGTTTAATTGGACGACATGGTCATCGATCAATGACACGGTCTTCAGAAGTGTTGTTTTGAAATGTGTTGCTGCTTTTGGTTGACGAGGATTCCCGTCTGTCCTCTGTCTTGTTACTGATACAATACATCAGTAGATGTCACCCGAAGCTGTGCAGTCTCAGTGCATCGCTACCGATAGCTTCCTATTGATTTTGCTTCTTGCCGACACAACCATTAAGATAATGACAATATTCATGAGAGGGGGTCTCTTTGGCGTGAATCTCTCTGTACTGGTTTATCGGGACTATGATCTAAGCGTAGTTATGACAATGATTTTGGAACTCTTTTTGACGGAAGGATTATCCGGCTGATATACTGGTTCCCCCGCTTTTCTCATCGAACGCGCCCTTACAGGTACGGGTGTTGTTGTGTAGTATACTTATATGTCAGGTTTCATGACATTTTCATGTACATTATCTGTGCTCTACAGAACACAGGCTGTTTATTGCATGCTGTTCATCAGCATTGCAAATAAAGCCATTAACAACATAATGTATGGTGGGGAAGGGTCTTTAAACACGTAAAGTACTTTGAACTGACAAATCAGCAATATTTCCTGTGATAGAAAGGGGGAGGCATATTATATAAACCATGGCAACGTTGTTATTAGAGGAGTACAATTCAAAATTGCATTCGTTGCTATGCGTCATCTTGTCAATAGTTTTGTTAAATGGGTTAATTACGCATGAATAATGAACTAGAAGTTATGTAAAATATGTAAAATTCTAAATATCAGTGTGTCAGGAGTCGCANTTATGTAAAATATGTAAAATTCTAAATATCAATGTGTCAGGAGTATATCGATATCGCTCTGGGTCAAAACTAAACCACGGTTCTAAACTGGATTATAACAAGTTATAAAATATTCAAGCTTTTCATTCGGTGGTGTTCGCAGTCTCCTTANTTATAACAAGTTATAAAATATTCAAGCTTTTTATTCAGTGGTGTTCGCACTCTACTTGATATGTGAAAGTCAATGTGTGGCGAGTAATTGCTTATTGTTTGCCTACGGTAAAATTAGAGAGTGAGAAAAAAAATGTAAATCCACCCCAACTTATAAATGGATTTATTTCTATTTAAATATCCCTCGTTTTAGCTGATTAATGCGTGGTACTTTTCTCACGAGCATGTACATTTGTCACAAGGCTTCCAGGCACGTTATGACGTCATGGTTTTATGCCACTCACGAAGACTATTATGCATGTTGGTGTAAACTGGTCAAACCAAGGTCTTTAAGGTGTGTGGCGTTTAAAGGTTCGCACAGTGGTCACGTTCTTGCCAATAGCATCGAGAGTCTGCAAAAGAAATTGATGAAATATCAAGTTTAATTTATCTACCGATCGATTGATTGTTCGTTCATATAAGATACAAGCGAAGATATACACTACGTCACGTAATTAAAACAAACACAAAACCACAATGCATGTTCCATTTATCTCACTGGGTGCACATCCCCCTTTTAAAATAAAAACGCTACAGTGTATATACATGCATCTGAATTTCTTAATTTCTAATAAGGCTAAACGTTGTTTATCGTGCGTAACATCAGCACGTGAGTTATTTATCCAATGGACTTTGGTGTACTTTATTCATACACCACAAATATGAGACTAATATACAATTGAAATTAAAATCAACTTTCATTCGATTTAAATTTTGAATGGATTTTGAACAACACTCCATTTCACCCCAGTTTGATTGTAATGACCGTTTTATAGTACTATACATATATACACATGTTCATGATTCGTTTCGTTACATCCAATTAGAGGATGAAAATAATCATCTTCATACAAGCATCAGACCAACACAATGATAAAAGTCTTCTTTGAAAAACTTACAAATGATCATCGTCTAACTGGGTTCTATAAATACTTACAATGATCATCGTCTTATCATCTACTCTTGTTCTATAAATACTTAATAATCGTTTTATAGTAATATACATTTACAAGTGTTCATGATTAAATATTCAATCGATTCATTTTGTGCATCCAATTAGAGGCAGAAAAAAAATCATCTCCATACCAGTACAAGCAATGATAAGTCTTCTTTGAACACTTACAATGGTCATCGTCTCATCGCCTACCCGTGTTCTATAAATACTCACAATGGTCATCGTCTCATCGTCTACCCGTGTTCTATAAATACTTACGATGGTCATCGTCTCATCGTCTACCCGTGTTCTATATATACTTACAACGGTCATCGTCTACCCGTGTTCTATAAATACTCACAATGGTCATCGTCTCATCGCCTACCCGTGTTCATAAATACTCACAATGGTCATGTCGTCTCATCGTCTACGTGTTCTATAAATACTCACAATGCGTCATCGTCTACCCGTGTTCTATAAATACTTACAATGGTATCGTCCTACCCGTGTTCTATAAATACTTACAATGCTTATTTCGTCTACCCGTGTTCTATAAACTACTTACGATGCTTCGTCTCATCGTCTACCCGTTGTTCTATAAATACTTACGATTGGACCTTCAAGTCTCATCGTCTACCCGTGTTCTATACTTACAATGGTCATACGTCTCATCGTTACCCGTGTTCTATAAATACTCACAATGGTCTCGTCTATCGTCTACCCGTGTTCTATAAATATCACAATGGTCATGTCTCATCGTCTACCCGTGTTCTTATAAAATACTACACGATGGTCATATAGTCTCAGTTCATGTCTACCACCGTGTCTATAATACTTACCGATGGTCATCGTCTCATCGTCTACCCGTGTCTTATAAATACTTACGATGGTCATCGTCTCATTCGTCTACCCGTGTTCTATAAATACTTACGATGGTCATCGTCTCATCGTCTACCCGTGTCCGGACTATTTTGGATTCTACGTCGCCCTCCTTTACTCCCTTCTGGTAGTGAACTAGTTCATCCCCTTCCACGACAAACGTGGACTGAAATAAGGAACATCTAACATAACAAGGGTAGGCACCCTTCCACTTCGGTCACATTACCAGTCTATAAAACACAATGCTAGTATTTACAGTGATCAAGTGTTTGCTTGCAGTTTTCCATTGCTTTGACGTATTTATTGCCTCTGTTCTAAGCTTCTAAATAAAACGTCTACGTCACATCCTCCTTGACGTCGTTACAGATGCAACACAAAGTCACGTGCTCAGCTTACCTTACATTTCCGCCCATCCATCGTCGTTTCATCAAACTCCTCTCCAAGTTTGAATTTCAGGTGAGCGTTCTTGAAGGTGGATGTGATGAGGAGCTCCCACGAGTCGCCATCTTGTCTGATCTCTTCATAGCTCGTGATTGAATTCCCTACTTTCCGTAGAACAAACCCGATCCCTAATATACAATATGGACAGCAGTATTAGTGTCTTAAAGATTGAAACAAAGTCTCGCCGAGACGATAGGATTACCGATAATACGTGTTCTGTGGTTGACAGGTGCATTATCTGTCCTCGTAGATGCCTAAAGAAGCTTTATTTCAAGACTTCCAAAGGCGTTTTTCATTCCTTTTGGTGCTATTTAGTTAAAGACAACAGGATTGGAAAAGAGAAGGTTAAAGGATGAAAGAGAGGAGGATAGAGACAGGACGGAAAGGGGGAGAGAAATGAAAGAGGAGGAAGTAGACCCCCCCCCCTCCTGCTCACCCACATGGCGCTTGCCATTGAAAAAAGTCGGACTTTTTCATTTGGTCATATGACGAATATATTAGGTTTAGTGCTATCTTATGTATGAATTGCCTTATTTTAATCCACAACGTCATTGGTGTTAGTTTGATAAGGTGAGAAAGGTCAAGAAACCTTATCGGTTATTAACTTAATGCAAGTACATGTACTAATAAGGTAACAGTGCCCTGGTCAGGGTTTTATCAGATCTTCCAAAAAAAGAAACTTTCTACCACAATACAGTTCACAGTCTTTTCAATATCTTTACAGTTCTAGAATGTGATTCCTCTGTTTCTCAGCAATGGTCTATTTGGATGTAAAAAAANCAGTTCTAGAATGTGATTCCTCTGTTTCTCACCAATGGTCTATTTGGATGTAAAAATTAAATTTCAAGATTATTAGTGGATGAAAATGTCCTACTGAATGACTTACCCAGTGTCCTCATGTACTCGTCCCATCTGTCATCACTACTGAAGAGTTTCCAGTGACCGAGAAGTTTCGTCATTCTGCCTCGAAAAGAATATACTGGAATTACGAATCGATATAACACCCCCAAGACTCAACCACGGACTTAATGAAATCACAGCGTATCACACGAAGAACGGAGACATCATTCTCCAGAGTCTAATTCCTTCACTTGATCGTGTAATTACAAATCCAAATGCACACCGATTTATACTAAACCTCCTTAAGGACATTCGGGACGTTTTTCGATTATATATATTTTTTTCATGACATTTCATTTACAATTGATCTCGTTTCTACAAAATTAACAGTTTGTGTTAGAGACAGTATATTTTGATAATTCCTGATTGTTTCACTGAAGCATAACTGTAGAAAGCCAACAGTTCTCAGTACAATGTATTACAGTGAGTTGTATAAATGAAGGGAATCGGTTCATATTCAGCTGATAGTACACGCACCACGTGATATTTCAGCATTCTGTATTTCTTTTACTGTACAGATATTTGAACTGCCTTACACGGTGACAAAAGTGGTAAGCCTCTACGGGTGAAGGTTTCTGTATTGGATTCTCCCTATGTCCTTACTACGGGACACGTGGTTTACCTTTATCGTAACAAATCTACATTCCTACTAACAGACATTTCTCTGTTAATACATAGATCGATCCTCTGTTAACAAAGTATAGAGTAGATCTCCTTAACCAGATCAGCTTGGAAGAAAAAGGTAGTTCTTTTCTTTGTGTGCACGCGCAGGTACATGCATGTTACCGCCTCGAGCTTGTAGTAAAGAAGTCGCAGACGTTAGGCGTAGGAAAAATAGTTCCTTTGATTTAGAAAGTGTAATTGTTTTTGGTTTAGTTATATGTATATGTTATATAAGTTGGTTATTTATGTAAAAAATCAGTGAATAACGTAGCACGAGCTTACCTGTGACTAGTAGCTGTGTGGACGAGCTGCTATCTGCAGGTAGACTTTTAACTGTTGACTTTTGATACCACTCAGCCCTGTGTATCCTGAAGTATCCACTTATCCAAACGTGGAGAAAACTTGCTTGTTTATGCTGTTAACACTTATAGATTAAATTTACTTGTGACAGTAACCATAGTTACTGCTCTCCATTTATACAAGGACAGTGGCAGATTTTATTGGGTACTAGCATTAGGTGTCTTGGCGATCATTGATGACTGTTACTGACGTAAATAGCTGATTCGGGTGTTCGGTAACGATGCGATGTGTGAACAATTACTTTAATCATAATCCTGTATGTTTTACAGAAGTTGTACCAGCAGCCCTCGGCCGTGGAAACCGGCGCTCAGATCTACCGGTCCCAACTGGCCGCCAGTCTCAAGGCGTTCAAGCCCAAGGACTGGCCACCCCTGGACTATCGCGAGAAGGAGACGTCATTCCTTAGGTGCCGCCCAATACAGCAGCCACAGCCCGAGAGGTCAGCCATCTTTATATGAATTTTGTTTGTCTGTACAATAATCAATTTTTCTGCTCGACTTCTGTTGAGTTATCACATATCAACATCGTTGTCTTTGCCAATGAAACAAACATGACAATTTCAATAATGAGTGTGTAGCCTTATGTGACGTCAGTAGACAGAGGCTGTGCTTACCGGAGGTCAGGATCTGGTTTCGATAAAGAAGAAATTGATTGTGTTTATTTTATTGGTCATTTTTTAAACATTATGTAGAAGCGTGAACTTTTCTGAGCTTACGTTTGACACATTGTTTACTTCGCCGATTTATATTCCAACAATATTTTAGTTGTTTTACCATTATGAATGAATATCGACTTTCTTTATTAGAAAAAAAAAGATTTGATATAATGGAATTAAGCCCATCAAGAATAACCACTAGAAGATATAAGTATAATACATTTGATTACGTAAGCATATATGCATGTTTTATTGTGTTAGGGTAAAGTACACACCAAGGTTAAAAGTTCCTCGCTCGCGATCCTTCCTTCCAACAATCAGGTAAAACTCACACAGTATATTCTCTCCGCACCTGCTGGTAACAGAGGAAGTATTATATCAGATCGATCAGGCGCTTGAGGACACTCGAGTTCAGTGCAATAGATGTAGCGTTAATACCATGAAATACTCTTGTATTCTAATGCACTTTGCATGTCACAGGATCGGGGAAGTTCGGACTTCTGTTGTCTGTAATGGTGAAGGTGGTTCCAGGCGTACGGTTAAATTGCACATTTAATACTAGTATTTATTGTAATGGTGATAAAACTTTATTCAAGGGGGTGGCTTTGTTAGTTAACACATTGTTCTTCCCCCAGAGCCATCTAGTGGATACGTACAAATATACATGTTATGGACAACCCAACACGAGCGATCGGAGATTGCAGACCTCCGCCAAGGATACATTAAAGTCCTCTGGATCAGGATCCGGATCCAAAAAAAAAAAAAAAAAAAAAAATAAAAATTGGGACTTTTTTAAAAAAAAAAAGGATACATATCTGTACCAATTTTCAAAGCGATCTGACCATTCTTATTTGTATGAAAAATAATACATTAAAGTCTTCGGGATCTTAGATCCGATCGCCACCAACATTTAATGGGGTCTTCCTTAGACCAAGATACATCGCAAAGCGATCTGATTATTAGTTTTTGCATGAAGTTGCTAACAGTCAAATTTAACTACAAATATTATAAATTANATTTGTATGAAAAATAATACATTAAAGTCTTTGGGATCTTAGATCCGAATCGCCACCAACATTTAATGGGGTTTCTTAGACCAAGATACATCGCAAAGCGATCTGATTATTAGTTTTTGCATGAAGTTGCTAACAGTCAAATTTAACTACAAATATTATAAATTACCACCTTAACGGAGGTAATATAATTCAAATAGAGTCACAAAAAGGTACACATGTACGAGTAACAAAACACAATATTACGATAAATAAAAAGNGTACACGTAACAAAAACACATGTACGAGTAAGAAAACACAATATTACGATAAATAAATAGAATACTCAGCATCAAATCGTGTAAAATTGAAGTACAGGATATTTGATTGTCTAGGACAATTGATCGTGTTTGTAATGAGTTATATCCTCAAAACACGTGGCTATTATATCTTCTATGAATAAATCATTTTAACCAACAGAAGACATAGATTAACGGCATTGTAGAATGGAAATTGCTGAACTTGTTTCAATTAAACAATAAACAGATTGCTAAATGAGCCTGCATAATTGATAAATAGCCAATAGCAGTTATATTTTGCAAATATTAAACATTCTAAATACAGCTAATCCATAATCAGATGAAAGGCCTAAATCGACTTATTGCAGTGTGATGGTGGGTTATCATGCATCCGGGAATTTCTCCAACAGCACTTTGACTATTATGTTACCCTAATTAAAGGCCAATATGTCGACAAACCGTCAATTATTCAGAGGCAACATTGAATTCTTTAATATCAAGATTAATTTATCTGTCTTTAATGTCGGCGATATATCATTCCAAGGCCGTTTAACATTACATGTTTGGTTTTTCCTTGCAGAGCTCCAACACCTCCTCCCTCCAAGTCTTACGCACAACGCCTGCGCAGGCCTCGGTCCGTGCCCGCCAACGCTCGCCGCTGTGACACCCCGAGTGATGTTAGACCCGGTCCTTTTGATTCTTTAAACCCACGTGTCCTCTCCTCCTTAATAGGTGACTCTTATCAGCCACACACTTTCGGAGACCGAATTTCTGGACATGACAACGAAAACGAGGATGAAGATGACAATGAAAAGTTAAAATCTGAAACAAACAAGAGAAATAAGGAAAAAGATGAAGATAATAGCACCAGTGGAATCGAAAGCAGCCAAACGGACGACGACAGTAGCGGAACTAGTTCTGACGACGAGGATAGTGATTACGAACCGGAAGTCGATAAAAATAGGGAAGTTCCGGATTTAATTCTCAGACCCGAAAAACTGGATTCATTCGTTGTACCAGATTCATCCAAAGGGTGGCGGAAGTACGACTTCGATGCGGATCATGTAGACATTCCTCCGTATGAATTCGCCGATCCCATTCCAGAGCCATTTAGTGACTTGGATCTACGGCAAATGGCAAGACTAAAATGGAATTGGCGGGATCATACGCGCGCAAAAGCGAAGGACAATTTAGACTTAATGTTGGACCGTTTAGTGGATCTAGAACGTCTTCAACTGGAAACGGAGGAATGGGAAAATAAACGATATTCTCAGGTAAACCGGAAATCAAAACGTGCTGCAAGTGCCAAGCCTTCTACACGTGACCGCAGGTGTTGTAACAAATGTTTACAGCCTGCATGTGCTGGAGACTGTCCCGAGAAAAATGTGCAATTCAATGTATGTGAATATTGTAGACAAACGTTCTGTGTAGGTTCCCAATGTAAAGAAACAAAATATGATCAACGCATGCGCCAGCCTCGTATTGACGAGGAAAGGCAACAACAAACTAAGTCTCTACCACGTGCTTGTAAATCTTGTCAATTAAAACATAATGCAAAACTGATCAACGCAAATAATTTACTCTTAGGACGACCCAAGTCCGGAAACGCAACGTACACTCGCGGGCAATCCTCTTTTAAACCTAAAGATCTCAGACCTCGACCAGATACACCGGTTAGTCCCGATATTGTGAAGGACTTCGAAAAACTGGGACTTCAAACGCATCAGCCTGCAAAGCCAGCGATATCTACACAACGGATGCAGCGGCCGCGCAGCCGCAATGCAATGATTCCGGGAAAGACATTTTACTCTCAAAGACGAGATTCTATATCAGAAAACGAAAAAGAAACATTGACTAATATAAAACGAAAGAAAATGAGAAGCATACGAGTTCGAAGACCTAAAACAGCTGTGTGATTTCAAATAACGCAGAGTAATGAAAAGAAATCTAAAATTTGAATTTCAGTACGAGACAAATTCTTTATTCAATAGTGTTAATTATGTTGTTGTTAGTGCTTGGCTCCTAGTATTATTTATTTTGTTATCGTTGCTAGGTTCCTAATATCAAGATATAAAATCTGATATTGAATTTTGCTTCATACGCAATACATGAAACCAATACATTTATATGTATTACAGATTACAAAATCCGTATTAAATACGGAAACATTGCTATAAGATTTGGATATGATTTTTATGCAAAACCATTTAATATTTTTCTATCCAAGAAATAAAACGCACGCGATTTGGGATAAAATGGTGTCCAATTACAAAAATGAGATTTGGAAGCATCTGTAGAAGTGACATTACGGAACCGATAGTGCCATGAGCTTAACGACTGCGGCGCCGGCGCCATATACAAATCAAAATGGCGGTCGCTACTTACATGATTGTATTATCTGGCGGTCGCTTAATTTATATAACGACCGCCACATCATTTTATAAATGGCGAATGCCAATTCAAAATAGAATTCACTACGTTCTGCTGAGTGATTATTTTTGAGTGAGTTTAAGATTGCTTTCGTACAAATAGCATCGTGTTTTGAAGTGTTTGGGCAGTCAGAGGAGAAATCAATAAAGAGGAGAACGCCCGAAATTTCTCCTTAACAACCTCTTTTTATATATATTTCCTAAATTTGAATGGGATGCCGTCCTCAATTTATTTAAGTTGCTATCTTGCCATTCATTAAGCATTGCCACCAAAAGAAAAAATGGCGAGGGCCTACTCCGCAAATATATTTATTTTACATCTGCCTGTATAGATAACTGAAAAGGAACGCTGTCATTAAAGGGACATCCCCTTGGCTCTATATGCCTTGTTGGTATATTTAGACAAACCGACAATCAAAAATGATCTTAAATGTATAACAATTGCATTTTACTGATAATAGGGGATAACAAGAGTTGTCACCCTTTTAATTTTGATTGGTTGAGAGAGAACAATTCAATAACTGGCAGCCGCCATTTAATTTAGATGGTAGCCACCAGACGTTTTACTTTCATGTTTCGGATTTCAAAACATTTTGTTTGAGCATCACTGAAGAGACATAATTGTCGAAATGCGCATCTGGTACATCAAAATTGGTGCCGTATATAATTTATTCAAAAAGTGGCGGCCACCAGATAATTTATAGCAGCAGCCAGAGAATAAGTAATTAAGTGCGGCCGCCAATCAATCTATGCGGCTGCCGCCAGATATTAATGGCGACCGCCATATAAGAGGTGGAAGCTGCTAGTCCTGTATGAACATAAATGTAAGTTTTGAGCACACACACGCTTGATGAGAGCGTGATGAGTTCAATCACGCTCCGATGCACCACCATTTTGTATATGATGGCTTTTCTTAGAATGTTGGACAGTTCGAAGCCGGTCCCCTTGCCGATCAGCGGTGTCTCCTCCGATCTTTCATTCTATTTTTAGGTTCCATAGGACCGGTCAACAGGGATGCTTACTCCTCCTAGGCATCTGATCCCTTTCTCTGGTGTGTCAGGGTCCGTGTTTGCCCAACTTTTATTTTTGTATTCATTTGACTGTACGAGATTGATCACTGTTCCTTTATCTTTGCTCTTACATATCTGTTAATTGTGCAAAATGTTCTTATAAATAACCTGTAAGTTCCTTTGTTGTTTGTTTATGATGCTGTTTACACTATAAAAGAGTACCTCGACTTTACGCTTGGTGTGTCTAATTAAAAATGTTTATGTTAATTATCATGTACGAGATGCAAAATTATATTGTCTGCTCTCTAGTCATCGCAATATCTCGTATGCAGATCTGCTGAAAACCCAAAACAATCGAGATTGTAGCTCAACAGAGACTCGAGACATTCAGAAAAAGAAAGGAAACATATATGGAGGTCAGAAAAATTTTTACAATCTTAATTATCACTTGACTTCTTCCACTCTTTCCTCCTCTATTACCCGCATCGTATATTGTATGTAAACACTACCTTGTATGCGTTACTGTAACAACCGGAAGTTCAACTGCAATACATCAAACATGGCGCACAGTATGAATCGAGAAATTGGAACATTTCGAAATCGTTGAAAATGTTAATAAAACGGTACCAATTTTGATGCACCAGATGCGCATTTCGACAAATTATGTCTCTTCAGTGATGCTCATACCGAAATGCTGGGAATCCAAAACATGTAATTAACAATTTGAAGAGCTAAAAAATAACGTGCGAAAGACCGTAGCCACCCTCTTAAAAAGCCGGGAGAATAGGGTTTCATAAATCATAAGTTGCAGAAAAGGCATTTTTGTTTAAGTAATTAAAACCAGCAAATTTTACAATGTGTTTGCACCAATACAGAGGTCCTATAAGGAGTTGTAGCCCAGCCCCCCCCCCCCTCCATGTAACACAGATTCGGGGTATGCTTTTCATTTTGATTACATTGATAAATGTTTGATTTCTGCTTTTTTGGACATTCAAAATCTAATATATACATTTGCTCCATTTGCATATCATCATTATGGTGCTTTATCATTTCAGAACCCAATTCAGCGTCTCCGCGCTACAATTTGCATTAAGCATGGGCGGATTAAGGATTTCAGTGTAAAAGGGAGTGGAAAATATGAGTATGTTGATCGTTTCTAATAATGATAATGATAACCTTTATTCATCCAGGATGACACATATTAGCATAAAGCTAGTTTCCATTGTGGTCCTGCATTAAAACATATACAGCCATAAAATTAGTATCTAAGATTAGTATGTAAATATTACTACATGATGAAAAACAGCATAGTACATGTATAAGACACACATAATTTGCAATAAAATTGG
>CAJDSM010015715.1:21561-33182 GCA_903981925.1 Ostrea lurida
GATAATCTCTTGTAACTGGTCAAAAACTCCCAACCTTTCCCCAAAAAAAATTTACGTCTTTGTTTTTTGGGCAAAATACAGGGGCAAAGCCGACAACAAGGACCAGACTTCACTTGAACCGAACAGGTATGAATGGCGCAATTTGATTGGATGCCTTGGGAAGTCAAAGCACGATATTTTGAAGGCTTAGAGACTCGACTAAATCTGCCAAGGGGGAGATGAGAGTAAGCGAATCGGACACTTGGCTTGCGAAGATGATGTACATGTATCAAAGAAATAAGTTTCATTTTTGAAAAAACACGAGGGTACAGTGTATACGTTCTGACGCAGCACGCTTGCTTGAAAACTACGCATGTGTGAACCGTTGTAGTTCATACCCTCATGTATTTTCAAAACTGATTTTGTTTTCTTGTATTTACTTTCTACTTTCATTTCTGTCGGGAATCTCAGCATTTAAATGGACATATAAATATTGATTGATTATTTACTGTTTTACGTCCCACTCGAGAATATTTCACTCATACGATGACGTCACCAATGCCGGTGAAGGGCAAACAATTTTTTCGTCCCGTACGAGAAAATATTTCACTCATATTGAGACGTTCACCAATTAATGAGACGTCACCATTATTGCCGGTGAAGGTGCAAATTAAGCACTTATGCTTAGCACTCATGGCTTCTATAGCGAGTGAGGGTTTTTTTGCGGTGCCACACAATGCCTGCGACAGCGGACCTCCGTTTTAAGACATATCTGAAAGACCCGTGATTCTTCACTTCTAGATGCCGAGATACTTTGGCGAAGGAGCAATCACTACCGTATTTTTCACGCTTAGTTTGACCGCGGCCGAGCACGGGGCTTCGAACGCACGACCTCCCGATCACGAGGCGAGAGCTCTACCACTGAGCCACCCGAAACCGGGTAGAATAGGTCCCAGCATCCCTTGCGTGTCGTAAGAGGCGACATACCGGTAAATGGGGCGGTCATTCGGATGAGACGGAAAAATCGAGGTCCCATGTCAAAGCAGATGTGGCACGAAAAAGATCCCTCCCTCTTCAAAGGCCCTGTGTGCGAGCATGGCCTAAAAATTGTTTTGCCCTTCACCGGCATTTGGTGACGTCATCGTATGAGTGAAATATTCTGAGTGGGACGTAAAACGTAAATAATCAATCAATATTTTATATGTCCAATTTAATGCTGAGATCCGACAGAAATGAAGTAGAAGTAAATAACAGAAAAACAAAATCAGTTTTGAAAATACATGAGGGTATGAACTATCAACGGTTTCAACACATGCGTAGTTTTCAAGCAAGCGTGCTGCGTCAGAACGTATACAACTGTACCCTCGTGTTTTTCAAAAATGAAACTTTATTTCTTTGATACATGTACATCATCTTCGCAAGCCAAGTGTCCGATTCGCTTACTCTCATCTCCCCTTGGCAGATTTAGTCGAGTCTCTAAGCTTCAAATATCGTGCTTTGACTTCCCAAGGTCATCCAATCAAATTGCGCCATTCATACCTTTGTTCGGTTCAAGTGAAGTCTGGTCCTTGTTTGTCGGCTTTGCCCCTGTTATTGCCAAAAACAAAGACGTAAATTTTTTTGGGGAAAGGTTGGGAAGTTTTTGACCCAGTTACAAGAGATTATCGCGATTACGTGTCGCACCAAATGATGACAGAGGGCAGTGCTATCTGTGAAATGTGCTGGAATAAACTGAACAACTCGGAAGATTGAGCATGACATTAAACCAAAGTAGAATCGTTAAGATCAGAAAAGGCAAGTTTTAATACGCTGAAACATAACGGTGATATAAGCACGCAACAAGTATGTACACCAAAAAAAAAAAACCCATACAATTTCATCACTCGAGTGTTTCCGTCGAGAGCGATAACTCCGCATTGTCCGTTAGATGGAATTCAGTCGCGACTAAATCTTGCCAAGGGGAGATGAGATAAGCGAATCGGACACTTGGCTTGCGAGATGCATGTACAATTGAAATCATACCAAAGAACAAATTAATGTATGGTACATGTTAAGATCCGTTATGCGAGTGGTCTCTGATACCTACCATCTGCATATCCCCTATACTTTCATAGTGCATGTCACTTACGCTGAGAAGCTTCTCTTTTCCCAAGTCGTCTAACAATTTGGACTTGTAAATCTTAGAGGATTGCTAAAATCTGTCATTGCATCAACGGTCCTCAGCCGTTCATGTGACCGGAAGCCTTCCAGAAAGCATGATGCTGCTGATACCCGCTGGGCTTGGCGCTTGTGCGGGAGTTTGAAGACTATTTCCATGCTAAAAAAAAAGCATTACATTCTGGTTGGAGTTTTCTCGTTTATCATAAGAAAACTGGTGTAGGTGGCGAATATGCATATAAAAAACTGTAAATCGAGGATATAGTAATTGTTATATATCTTTTAAAAATCTCTTTTTATGGATGGATATCAATGATAACAAACATTTTATTGATTTTAATGATATTCATTACTATGAGTTTGAAATACAGTCGAATTCGGTATCTCGAACACTGATATATCGAGTAACCATGAATATGTCAAAATGATTCAGCAGTCCCAACCACTAATTCTTCAAGATTTTTACCCAGGATATTCTCGAAATCCTCGGGTATTTTGGAAGTTTTTTTTCTCAGTCCCATTGAGTTCGAAATAACGAGGGTTTGACGTATACTTACAAAGTCAATCAAAATTATTTAAGCAAATTGAAACTAAATGAATGTTCTTAATAAGTTGTTTTCAGCAGAGACAACTTACGTCCTCGATGGTTGGTGAAACAGCTGTCCTTGCTATGGCCAAGATCAATGTCACAACAAGAAGGACCCGGATCCCACCGGGGCGGAGGAAAAGCGCCTGAAAGAAAGATATTGATAACTAACCTGACAGTTTGGAATTCCAAAGAGTGTAAGAATGACATATTTTCGTCATTCTATAAAGTATTTCGCTCACCTGAAACTAAAAATCGGCAGCTTTTCTGATCTAGACCTCATCGTTTTAAAACTTTTTTATTTTTAGATACATGTATCTCAATTTGCACGAAGCATTGCAAGGCGATGGTGGCTCAAACGAAGGACCATCAAAGGTGAAATAATTAGGAAATAGCAAAACTTTTAAAAATCTTTTCAAGATCAGGTTGACCACAGCAGGATCCAAAGTATGTCCAATTAAATATATAGAGAGGTCCAGAAAGGCGGAATAGGTGGTAAGTAGGATTTCCTTTGTAATTCGAAAGACCCGCGCTGCGTCAACCCAAGCATTTGAAGTTTGGTTGTAACCTTTTTATTCGTTGAGCTCCCGGCATTTTCATGTGAGAATCACGTGTCTTTTTGGACATGACCTTAAAAGCAGATGTACCTGCTTATTCCATATTCATATTCTTCTTGAAACAATGAAACCTCACGGATTTCATTAGACTGGTCCCGTCCCTGGCAACTCTGATTTTAACTTTGGCTTGGGCGCGGCGGGACCAGACTAGGCTTTCAATAACTTTTCAATACTCGAAGTGCTTATTCCACGTCTACATTTCTGTTAATCCTTTCACGTATTCATAAAAGATACAAAAAAATCAATGACGTTTAATTTGACTTGGACTAACCGCAACTGTGAATACTCACAACAATAATAATATTTGAAGCTGCAAGTTTCGGTCTTATATGGCTTTAATGAACTTATTTGACTGATGTTTATCACAAGACAATACTGGTCAAGTGGGAGAAAACCTGGTTAAAATTCTATTTGCATTAAATCATCGAGAGGGCGATAAGAATACTGCGATATTAGGTCCAACCATGCTCAAAATATTGTAGGCGGATTAGTGTAGCTCTCTGCTCTGATCCAATACTTTCCAAGCGAGAGAGAGAGAGAGAGAGAAGAGAGAAGAGAACTTGGTAATCTATACAAATGAGTGATAATTCTGGATTTGACCGGGGGGGGGGGGGGGACCAGCATACAGTAACATACAATATCCTCATATAGTACAGATTCCGTGTTCTGTCAATAGGTCATTGTTGGATCAAAGTAAGGGCGTGATTTTAAATATATCTTGTAAAAATTCGTAATTTTTTAAAATTAGAATTTCAAATGAATGGTTTCATATTTTAAAACTTTATGACTAGGTACAATAACTCATACATGTACGCATTGGCTTGTAACAATTCCGACGGTGATTATAACGGAACGAGGGTAAAGCAACAATCTGAAGGTAAATTCAAAATCAGTGAGATGTTACGGATTTGTAAGTCTATTGGAATTTAATGTATTTTAGAATTATTTATCTTAGTACATTCGGGGTTAATCAAATCATACATGTACGATTTAAACTTAAGTACTAACTGTCATTGTTATAATGTAATCAAATTCGTCGGATCATGAAGTGGAAACATCGCCCACGCTTCGACATGAGAACGCAGGGATGGTCCCATGAAGGGATTTTGAAAGGGAATGTTCTACCATTAATTCTTGTTTCCATCAGGGGGGGGGGGTCCCCAAATACATATCTTTACCTTTTCATGGCAGTTTCTGACGAGAGGGGAGTGTCCAACCCCTGATCCTTTCTGAATCCGCCACTTGATAACTATTGTAAACAAGATGTTTTGAAATGCATCCAATACGAGTTAATGACCTTGACTGGACGGCATCGGGTGGGGTGCTAGTTCTTAGCAGATCAGTAAATAAATGCAGCCATAAGTCTAATTTAGATTCTTACACTCGAATGTTTTGTTTTACTCCCCATGACTTTAATGATAATTGGCGTTTAGTTGCATTTTCCTTTTAATATAAACTACCATGTAGCAAGTGTTACTTTTTTAGGCCATGAGCAAACCTTTGGTAGTTAATGAAAATTTCTCCTAAACTTTACGCCCTACGTTTAGCTTGTTTTACAATCTTTGCAACTATACCATAATTAACATGGGCTATTTTCGTTGCTAAAAATGTGCAAGAGTTTGTTCATCTATTAAGACCATTACAATCTGATAGATGTAAATATTAACAATTTCAGTTTCGAAGTCTGTTAGTATATAATTGTAACTGGTGGTTCCATTTTAGTTATAGTTGTTCGAATGTGTAGCAAACCGAACGTAACCACCTACAATAATTCACATGGCACATGCCACATACTATACATTTATCCGAGTCGAAGAAGATGATAAATAGGCATTTTATAGCATGCTTTTTGTTATCTCAGGGCATCTCTGTGTAATATTGTTCATTTGTATGTTAAGTTGTGGTAATTTTAGAAATCTGCTCGTGTAGATTCACCTGGGGATTTGTGAAGTGCCACAGACATTTTTATTTCAGTGATGGATTCTTCCGTGCCGACACTATCGGTCGACAAGTGACATTTCACTCTAGTGCAAGGACGAGTTGCAGGAAACATGCTAATATGTGTAAAATCCGTCAATTCTCTTACCTGCCATCTTCTCATTTCTTCCCACTTCTATGCAAGGTGAATCACTGTTTCCAAATAAGGTTAATGGAAGTTCAAGTCGCCTAATAACGGAATCGAAGTTGGAGTTTGGTTAAGAGATAAGATAGAAAGTTTGTTGAGCTGGTTTCTCAATTTCATGGAGACTGTAGAGGATAGTTAATTGTAACGGTGGATTATACTGTGTAATCGGTTTTTGGTGGAGTGACATTCAAAAAGACACAACTTGTAGTTTCAGCCAAATGTATCTTCAAACAGTATACATTTTAATACCCAATTCTTCCACATGTATATTCCTTACAAGCATTTTCCAACTGAATTTTCATGGCTTTTAACAGTAGAAGCAATTTAACTTTAAAACTGAAAAATTTCCATTTATGATCGATCCAGTGACGGATTTAATAGGGGGGTCACCCCCCCCCCCCCAATTTACCAAAAAGTGTAAATATATAATCTATCTTTCACTGGAAAAATTAATAAATTAGCACACGCCGTCCCCCCTCTTTGAAATACCGTTCAAACATTTGCGTCTTTTCAATTGATTGAAATGACAGAAATATAGTGAAAACTGATGAGAAATATAGTACAAATGACTACTTCGGAGACAATTTCAAAGCCCTACAAAATCTCTAAACCTGGAGCTTCCGGGACTTCGTCCCTGGACCCACTGGGGGCCTTCAAGGCGGCCCCCAACCCCCATCCTCATATGGGACTGTTGCGCCCCCCCCCCCCAATTGAAATTTCTTGGAATCCGCCCCTGGAATCATTATCCATTTTATATGGAATTTATTGGGTTTGTTCTAGACAGGCTTTGAGGAAAGAGATGGCAAACTGGACCATCTCCTCCATAGCTCCAAATACGTATTATCAAAGGGTGACCGGGTTTCTCTCCCTTGTGCATTCGATCACTTGTTCCTTTTTGGGATTTAATCTGTAGACATGACCATCATACCAGATTACATACCCTGTAAGACACAATTGTGTATGTGTTATATTGGAATCATGATTATCTAGCGCCGATTTACTCTTATAAAAATCGCGGGTGATTTTTCCGATGAACTAAATTCGTAAAAATAGGATTACTTTTTGCCACTTTTAAAAAATGGCCAACCAAGAAACCATCGTCGAACCCACAGCTTGAATTACGCATTATTTAAAGTTATTTACGTAGCGTTTGTCCGACGATGCCTCGATTACACCGTTTTAACTCTGGTGAAGTTTGAAAGATGTTTGCTGTGGATGAGAATTAATATCTACCTCAATATTTGGTCAAATTTCCTCTTTAATAGTCACCCTGGTTATAAATATAAATCTCTAAAATATAGTGTAAATGGATGTTTTTTCCCCACTGTGTCCAAAATTTCGTTACAAGATCTGTTGGGGAGTTTAAAAACAGCTTTACGCAATTTCTATGTATTCATTTCAAAATGTAACCAGATGGTATTTTACAATTTAAATCCCGGTGGTTGTACTGGCCATGCTTGTTGTATTAAAGTAATAATTCTTGTTAACAATTAATAATTACAAATTTTCGCTCGAGGATAAAAGAGCATATCGTCCATAAAAAATGTGGGTTTTCATCTGGAAAAATTCCGTGCAATTAATTTTGTTCTCAGATATTGTCTCGATTTTTGTAAATGCTTTTGACATTTAATTTACCTTTTGGATTTATCTAAATGTCACCCCATTGCCGTGAAAAAAAAAAAAACCCAAAACGGACAGGGACTCCACGAGTTCGAGGTTGGTATATTGGGCATCCGTCTTTGTCCCCAATTTTTATACTGCGTGAATAACGAAGGACTGTCCCGTCCTCTCCGTTATATCATATTTTCATGGTACATTGTAGATCCTCGGTATTCCTAAAATCCTTATGAATTGCACACAACACTTTCCTTTCATTTTTGCGAATAATGGCAATATTTCTGAATTCAGTTCCATTCCTTTCGTTTACTAGTGAAAGCAGACGACAATCTATTTGAATACGCTCATCAACATAAGTAACTTGTGACAATGACAAATTGACGAATCTTTTCTGTCTATTTAAGTCAACTGAACCCCTATTTTGCAAACAAACTCTTGGCCTCCCATAATTCTCTGTTTGCGAAAGATCGCCTATGGTCTTACCTTTACTTGATTCACAAATACCACTGCTGGTCGCTATGCACATCATATATTCAGGGAACTCACACGAACGATAATTTCTGTTCCGAGTAAATTTGGACTTCGATTTCCTTTACTGTTGATATTCGTTATTGATTTTAGAAAAAGCATTTATAAGGAGTCACATTTAACAAGTTGAATTTATGGAGAGAAGAGGTGCGTTCACCTAAACTTTTCTAATCTTAATTTCGCAATTTGACATCGTAACATAAATTTTAGGGCGACAAAATTAAATTTTATGACGGTTGCAAATGCTTTGCATTTAAGAGGCTGACAAATTTTGCCGGGTCGAAATTCCAACAGAAATGCAAGGCGAAAAGAGACTAATTACAGATTGTTTTTGCCGTCATTAAAACCAAATTTTCTTGTCTTTTAGTTTATCTTGGGCAAAAAAGAAGACAAAATGCAAACTGTGTTCCTCAACTTTCGTTTTGTCGATCTTTTTCATTCCAAATAAGCAAGATAAAAAAATTAAAACAAAAACAAACTAAAACATTCCAAGACTAATTTTAAAGCACCGGAATGATATTCATATATTTAGCCGTCATTTTAGAATTTTTGTTCCACTTTAAGAATTTGTTAATCAATAAATCTTTCTTAACGTGATTTTTCTTACCATTGGGAAGAAATAAAAAATTGGGCCCGACGAGTCACGGTCCTAAAATTTGGTTATGAAAGAAAATTCAAGGTCAGAGGAACAATACTCGACTTGGATAATGAATTATAATTACAAAAAACTTGTAAAGCAATTCCCGGTTAATCCTAAAGGGCGTGGTTTAAAAAGTCCGCCTTCAGGATTTTATTATTTAATCTCTTTTTCGATCATCTTAGTGTGTGTAAAAATCCTTGTTTCAATTATACATTAGTACGAAAATCTTAAAAATTATAGTCATTAAGCGGATAGCGAAACACAAGTGCAATCTGGAATGTAAGTGCTTTTGCACTGCTTTGTTAACTCGATCATTAACATAAAAATATTGAATGTTTAATCACAATACAAATGAATTTACATGGTGTCAAATCGCTAAATCTAACATCAGAGATTTCACTTTTAAGCTGGATTTGCTATGCTCTGATTAAATTCGATTTCAAGATACATGCACTGTTCTAGTTATGTATAATGTACAATCGTCAATCCATGTCTGTTTCATTTCCAGGGTCTCATGCTTTGTCAAGCTATCATGTAAATTGTGGTGCATATCCTCATTTGAACAAGTCATTCAGACCAACTTAGACCATGGTACGCTACCAAATAAGTTCTTAGCTAGTTGTAGTATTGACGTAATACTGGATCAAAATCAAATAAAAAATAGTTGTTCCTTTGTTGAAGAAAAAAAAAAATCAGAACCCAAAAAACCTACGAATCATAAAAATATATCCCAATTCGCTGTTTATGAAAAGTTAAGTTACTTTCGTTAAAATAACCTGAGGCTAGTCAATATGCATCAGACTCGATACAATAAGAAATATTATCCTCCGTCAGGACCCGTGGGGGTCCGGGTTTAGAATAGGTCCCTCAGCATCCCCTTGCGTGTCCGTAAAAGAGGCGACTGAATGGGGCTATGTGCATGGTCGGATGAGACCGCAAAACCCGAAAATCCCGTGTCACAGCAGTGTGGCACGAAAAAAAAATCCCTCCTGCTCAAGGCCCCGATGGCCGAACTAGGCCCTGAATTCTTGGCAGCCCTTCACCGGCAATGGTGTCATCTTCCATATGAATTGAAATATTCTCGGTGGGACGTAATAACAATAAATATTCAATCATCGTTTTCGATGTATTTAAGTGATAATTTGTAAATCGCAACAATGGGTCATTATAGCGACCTGTAGATTTGCGAATGATGACTTTAAACGAGATTGATATACATTCTGCAACATTAACTTTTTGGTTAGTAGTTGGCCTCGCTTTCAAAAAATATCAATACGCATGGCAATGTCCTTGCGTATCGAATAACTGAGCGACCATACACACCATAAGCAGGTGATCAGTTGGTAACTTACTACATAAAAAAGGAAAGTTGACAATTACACAAAGCTCAAGTCATCACGTTTATTTATACAATGTAGTTGTCAGTCTGCCATTAGAGCAATATTAAAGTAAAATATCCAAATATGAAGGACATCCTGTCAGATTCTGTGGTTGGTCCTTTATTTTCAAGTTCGTCAGGATATATCAAATGGACATAATTGTGAAATTATTATTGTTAATTGCATACGACATCGTCTATATGCCCTATTATAGTAAGGTTTGAAGGACACTGCACAGTTTTTTTTGTTTTTATCCCGTAACAGTTTCTGAAACAAATTCGCTTCGTATGCAATATATAAAATAAAAGTCTGGCCAAGATAAAGGGGGCACAATTAGTACCCATGGAAAATACCAAATATTGTTGGAAGACAATAGGTTCCCCAAAGACTACATAAAGTATATCTAAAGAAACCCAAACATGCTCTTAATAACTACTCAGAGTATCTTGAGATGCAATGTTCCTGGTGTGTCAGATTTTGAGCTTGTTCCTGAGGTGAATTCCTCGTATGTAAGATTTCGTGCTTGTCTGGGCACCAATGAATGTTTCTCCTGTTCAAAAATGTTGAGCTTTGTTCTAAGGTGAATGTCCACCTGTATTAGATGGGCTGGTACTTGTGCCGTTCCTCGTGTGGTAAAAGCATTTTGAGTTGTCCTGAGGTGATGTTCCCTGTTCAGATTTGTGCCTTGTACTGACGGTGATGTTCCCTGCTGTAAGGAATTGCTGTACTGAGGTGAATGTCTTCCCTGTGTAGATTTCGTGCTTGTGCAGAGTTCTTGAATTTTTTTTAGAAAGTGTCAGACACAATGTGGGACTGACACTATTAGAAAATAGTTCAGCCCAAACAAAATTTTGTCATCCGAAAAAATTACATTATTTTAAGGTTTTGAAGGTTTTGAATATTTTTTCTTCCATAATACTAATTGTATTCAACTCTCTCCATTTCAGCCTGCAGTTTATAAATTCCTCCTTTCATTTTCTCTGCACTCTTATAGTAGTAATTTTTCTAGTCCTCATTTTTTCAATATGACTATAGTTTGTTCTTTCACTTTTCTCTTATCTCCACTTCTCTCTCACCCTCCACCCTCCCACTTGTCTTCTGTTCTCTTTCTCTCTCTCTCTCTCCATCTCTCTCTTCTCTCTCTCTCTCTCTCTCCTCTCGTCCTCTCTCCTCTCTCTCCTCTCAATCTCTCTCTTCTCTCTCTCTCACCTAAATTTTCCACTCAATTTAAACTTCTCTCATCTTCCTAATTTCATTACCCGAATTTATTTATTCTCTCCTCTGCAAACCATTGTATAATGTCGGAATTATCCATAAAATACTTTTCTGAGTTCAAACTGAAGTCAATGGTCCTCCAAATTCTACAGGCCCCTTGAATGCACGGCGGTTTTCTTTTCTCCTCATAGTTCTTTTACTACATGTTCTTTTATCTGATTTCCGTTTCATTGCTTGCCATGTTGCATAGTTTGAAATTTTATGCGGCCACATGGCCGCCATTCTTAGCTGGTATAAAATGCAACTTTCGATCGTCGATCTTTATCGGACATACGGGACCCGACAATATAGTAAAACTTGTATCGTGACTCTACTATTTTTATCGGATAATCCGATTTTACCAAACACTTTTCAAGAACTTCTGCAAACTTTTTCATAAACTCGCAATCAGGGTTCGAAATTCACACAACTATAATAAACTTGCAAAATGCGACGTTGAAATATTCTAAAAATTTGCCCAGTTGACGAATTTTGAAACTCGCAAAAAATCTGCGAGTTAATTTTTTTCCAGAAAAGTTCTGTTTCCTTTCTGGTTTGTCTATATGCTTGTTCAGAAACTTGTTAAAATGCCTGAATTTAATTACACTGTAGAAGTCTCTGTACAAAACTTAAAGTTAAACCAATAACGCATTTCGGCAACTTTCAGGTTTTTAAAATTTAAATCAGTTGCGGGTCCGTATTTTGTGTCATTTCAAAGATTAAAAAAATCAAACACATC
>CAJDSM010015716.1:0-38841 GCA_903981925.1 Ostrea lurida
TATATCTCGCAGTTAATTCGATACGCAAGAGGTTAATTCCATACGCAAGAGCATGCTATGCGTATGCGGATTTTTAAAGCGAGGTCAACTACTAACAAAAAAGTTGAAGTTGCAGGGTTATAACGAATCTCGATTAAAGTCATCATTTCGCAAATTCTACGGTCGCTATAATGCCCTTATTTGCGATTACAAAGTATTCACTAAGCAATGTTGACTGATTTGTTTCATACCCTTTGTTAGACTGTCATTTCCTACTAGATTGATCCGGGTAATCCCGTTTACCTTATTTTCAACTACGGGCTCACGGCGGGTGTGACCGGGTCAGCAGAGGATGCTTACTCCTCCATGGCACCTGATCCTACTTTCGCTTTTGTTGGTGATCGTGTTGCCCTACACTCGTTTTTTGTATATATGGTTTTTTTATTATGATTACGTTAACCGATGTTACCTTCGCCTATTTGTATCAATCCGTTGGATATATTTTAATTGTCCGCATAAAATTTTGAGAACCCATTTTTTTTATTAGACATCGATCATATTTGGGTATACTAGTGCATTGTTAGGAATAGGTGGCTCCTAATGATTTTAAGTTCATATGGTGAAAGGTAGAAAATCGAACTGGACATAGTACATGTAATATATTGACACCAAACAAACTTGGTACATTGATGTTTCGTAAGGAGTAGATGAACCCTATTGATTTTGAGGACAAAGGTCAATTCACTCTGGACATAGGAAAACTATCTTGTATTGTTGGTACTGCTATCAATTGTATAAAGCTTTTCAATATTACACGTTGGGGGGGGGTGGAGACAGATGCCCGGGCGGGGGGGACAGGGCGGGGGGGGTGCGGGGGAGGCGGATTTTCATTGTTTCCTGAACAATTTCTTGTGTGTAAAAGGATAAGTATGTTGTTTAAAAGCATTTAATAGAATGTGAATAATAGAAATCACTGAGCAGTGTAATATTAAAAAAACATACATCGTAACAGTCCTATGGAAAAAAAAGTACATACTACAATGAGTGTGTATGGCCTAACTACACCTCATATAAAGATTTTTGAAAGGACGATAGACATTATTTATATGACAAAGTGTTATTCCCCTACGAGAGTTTAATCGATAAATCTAAGCGTATATTCAGTTGGAAGTCCAAATAAATGAACGAGACTGGGTTAAATCGATCTATTTAAGGGATTACTCTCATTCCGCATTAAAGTCGATTACATAATGTTTATGTCTTATGTGATGATATTTTTGAAAATAAACACATTTTCATTATATATATTAAGATTTTATTCCTTTTCTCGTGAAATGCTTTACTTCGAACCAGAGATATATTAAGTATTAGATTTGATATATTGCCAGATGGCATTATTTCAATCATGGTGCGTGACTTTTTTGTAATCTCTGTCAATCTTGCCATCTGGCAAACTATCAAAGGTTACAGATTCAACATCTTAATATTGCACAAAAGGGGTTTCCAGTAACTGTAAACAAATTTGTAAAAATCAGGGTGACAGGAGCTTGTATTAGGTGATAATCATCGTTATGCATCCAAGCCCCATTATCAAAATTTTAGACGTTATATTAACACAGAAAGATCATGGTCTGGTGTCTCTACGAATCACTCTGTCTGTCTGTCTGTGCAGATTCGTGTCCGGGCCATAACTTCTTTGTTCTTTGATGTAGGCGTACCATATTTGGCACATGGGTTTATCTCTATGAGACGATGTGTCGCGTATATTGGTGACCTCTGTATGACTTTGACCTCAATGTCAAAATTATCAGTTTTTTAACATGAATTCGTGTCCGGGCCATAACTTCTTTGTTCTTTGCCATAGGCATCCTGTATTTGGCACATGGATGCATCACCATGAGATGATGCGTCATGTACTCTGTCCGTCCGTCTGTCTGTATATATTCGTGGCCGGGCAATAACTTCTGTTTTTTTGAGGTAGGCATACCATATTTGGCACATGAGTGTATCACTATGAGACGATGTGTTGCGTATATTGATGACCTCTGTATGACTTTGACCTCAAGGTCAAAATTATCAGTTTTTAACATGAATTCGTGTCAGGGCCATATCTTTGTTCTTTGCCATAGGCATCCTGTATTTGGCACATGGATGCATCACCATGAGACGATGTGTCTTGTACTCTGTTTGTCTGTCCGTCTGCGTGTGTTGATTCGTGTCTAGGCCATGACTTCTTTGTTCATTCACGCATGTATACCATATCTAGCATATCGGTGTATCAGTATGAGAGGATGTATTGCATACATTCATGACCTTTCACCATATGACCTTGACTTTTGACCTTAGGTCAAAAGTATAAGTTCTCTAACATGGATTATATTTGCCATGGACCCGTGGGGGTTGACCTTTTAAGGCATTTTTTGCACTTGATGTACGGAAAATTAAACTCGTATTATCGAGACCCGTGGGGGTCCGGGTTAGAATAGGTCCCCAGCATCCCCTTGCGTGTCGTAAGAGGCGACTAATTGGGGCGGTCATTCGGATGAGACCGGAAAAACCGAGGTCCCGTGTCACAGCAGGTGTGGCACGAAAAAGATCCCTCCCTTCTCAAAGGCCCTAAGCGCCGAGCATAGGCCTAGATTTTGCAGCCCTTCACCAGCAAATTGGTGACGTCTCCATATGAGTGAAATATTCTCGAGTGGGATGTAAAACAGTAAATAATCAACCAATGTATTTGGCATGTGGGTCTGAAGGGGTCGTTGTCCTGGGTACTATATCTAGGTACCCTGGGTACTATTTGAATGTTTAAATGTACCCTGGGTAATTAAATCGTTTGTTAACTACCCTGGGTACGATTAAATTATAATAGTACCCTGATACAAATCTCGTTTGTGGTCATCACATGTTTAATTTGCGCGCCAATCGCTTACCATATTTGTTGTTGTGCTTTACATGCTGTATATACTTTACTCCTACAATTACCGGAGCACACGTGCATCAGGTAAATCTCGTCAAGTCTCATCGGAAAATTCCGAGGTACGATTATTGTTTTCCGCTTTACCCAGGGTACGATTATAATATTATGTAGTACCCAGGGTATCATTCTAATAAATAAAAGTACCCTGGGTACATAAATGGCGTACCCAGGACGACAAAGACCCCTTCAGCGCATGTGGGTGTATCACCATAACAGGATTTGTCACTTACATCCATGACTTCTGCATAACCTTGACCTTTATCTCAAGGTCAAACTTATAGGTTTTTAACATAGATTTTGTGTCGGGCCATATCTTTTCAGGCTTCAGTGACTCCAGTGAGCGTAAAGATATGTGGGTAGCGGGGGTATCCTTTGGAGTTTTACTCACAGTATTTCTTTTCTTTTTTTTTTTTTTTTTTTGCGTGAATGATGTTATTTATTATATAAAATGAATAATTTCGAGCTTTCTGATTGGCTGCGATTCAAGAAAGTAGAAATGCCACTCCATGTGTCCTAGAAGTTATTTTTATGCCCCCCCCCCCCCCCACATACTTGAAAACAGAGGGGGGCGGCATATTGTTTTGCATCTGTCTGTGGGTCGGTCTGTAGACCATGTGTTGTCCTCTCAATATCTTTTGACACCTTTGCTTGATATCAACCAAACTTGGTACAGGGGTTGCCAATTAGAGAGAAGATGATCCCTATCGATTTTCAGGTCACATGGGTCAAAGTCAAGAGGTCAGTCTGTAGACCGATCAATATCTTTTGACCCCTTTGCTTGATATCAACCAAACTTGGCATAGGTGTTCTTAGATAGTAGATGATCCCTATTGATTTTCAGGCCACAAGGTCAAATCACTGGTCTTAATCCCTTTGCTTGATAACAACTAAACTGAGTACAGGTGTTGTCCGTAGAGAGTAAATGATCCCTACTAATATTTGGGTCACATGGCCAAAGATCAAGATCAATCTGATTGGCCAATTTCAAACTGCTAAAGATTTGTCTTATCTGTTGTATTTTGTTCAAACTTGACATCTAATCATGATGAATAGGTATTTACCCTTATTTGTTTAAGGATTAGTTTTGCCTTGTATAAAGCATCAATTTCATAATACCTTTAACAGGAATAGCCATTTTGAATTATGCACCATGGGGGGCATATATGTTCCTCAAACATTTCTTGTTTTCTTTTTCAACTTCGGACCAAAACTAAATTAATGCTTTTCAAATTGATATGATTGGTTAAAATTCTTGGAGAAATCTGCATCTTTTATCACTTTTGACAAAGTCATCCACTATAAGCGTACATAAAGATGGGCTATCGCATTGTAGGCCGTAGTAGGTAGTTTCAGTTTTTAAAAAAAAATCTGCCAATACGATTTTATAGCGACCCTCGAGGTAATAATTATCGTACTCCTCACGAAACTAAAGTATCGTTATAGACCTCATAAAACTTCTATGATACTGCATAAAAGTACGGCTAGATGTTATGTTGTATTCTGTTTTGCTTTGTATGAAGATGGCCCTAATGCAATAGGTACTGGATTGAGTGACATATAATGGACTCTTGGCTAGTTTTTGGCATGTTTTTGATGAGTTGAATCACAAAAGAATGACTATGTTCGCTATGAATCGAACTTCGCAACTATTCCCCCATTGGGAAAACATTCGATAGACCTTAACTTTGGAGTGACACAACAGTAAACAGAAAGATTGTGATCGCATATGGCTAACATAAATCTAGTTATATATCGAATCTGAAGGCTTGATTCTCGTGCCTGTCCGTCAATTTGTCATCGTTACATGATAAAATATTGTTTTGATAGGTTCGACTGTCGGCCTATAAAAACAACAAAGAAGTGGCTTTCATTACCTTTAACAGCATGGGCAAGGGCAAAAATGATTGGCTGGACTGCACTAACATCATAGACTCGTCATATACTGACGTCACAAGTCAATCCAAAAACTACTGCTTAATGGAGTAAGGGTGTACCTCTTCTAAATTTATCATTTATCGTCACTCGCATTCTTGAATTCACGAGCTGTTGGCAAATACGATATCTGCAATTAGGTTTTTTTTTTTAAGTCTTATTGTTCAATGATCACAATTGACTTTTTTTTCGTTTAGATACGCAGGTGACCAAAAGAGGAACTTTTTCGTCAGTCATTCGTATGGCGGCTGTCCCAGTGACTACGGTTGGTTCATGATGAAGGATTACGATTCCCTCAGTGGCTGTTCGGAATGGGATCAAGTCACGGGAAAACCCTACTTCCTCTACTCTGGGGATACTACCAGGGTGAACTGGGCTTCCGGTACAAGATTTAGTTACTATAGCATTTTAAAGCAGAGTCATGAGTAAGATATAACTTCGTCAAATAGTTTGAATGCTTTCAATGAATGACAAATATATAATGTCGCACTACATGAACATGTAAGTCTGGTAGCAATCTCTCACCAGAGGGCGTTGTACGCTAACGCGCCCTCTAGTGAGATATTGGTCTGGTAGTTCAAGAATACCACAGAGCAAACGTCTCGGTTGGAAGAGATGTTGTCACCGACAATTCTCGTAATTATACTAATGCTGTACATGATAATGTTGATTTAAGATTTTTTTTTCTAATGGTGTCTCTGTTGATTGTCTTCAGGTAATAAACAGACAGCTGACTGCTTAGTGGTATCAGTTATGGGTGAGTTTTTCAGAAGATTACAACTCATCAAAAACGTAGTACAACTTGCGCAGATGCATATAATAGAATTACATTGCGGTAGAAAGAGAACTAGTATCAGTTTAACCTTGAGGTTTCAAAACAATATATTAAATACACAGTCTATCCTCTTAACCTGGAATTTTAAAACAATAAATTATATATTTACTGTAAACGCAGTCTATCATTTCAAGCTTGAATTTTGAAGAAGAAAAAATGGATGTGAAACAGTCCACTTCGGCACATGTAGTCCAACTTGTCGTGTCGTGAACTTTGAACTAAACTTGTATTTGCAGCCTGGGACATGGTGTTCAAAGCTGTTCAGGGTGTGGTGCCTCCCCAGGGAGGACTCCGACAGCTGTGGAAGTCTAGCGACACCCTGAATAACGACAACCCAAGCGCCCAAACACTAACACGTGCCCCTAATCTCGTGTACAAGTCAGCTAATGTGGAAAAGTGGCAGAGCATTCCAGGATTCTTTATTGAGAGCGTAATCTTTTTTTTTTCTGACTCATAATGCAAATGTGAATGAACGTGTAGGATGGACTTATGTATGCTTCTTTAAAGCGAGGTCGACGAATTCTAAAGATTATAGCAGAGAAAATTCGCGTCTACTCACAAATCTAACAAATTTCTGGTGAAAAAAATTATAATCTCGGTGTATTTTATGAAAAATGAAACTACGTTTCACATTAAATGATCATGATCAGCTTGATTAATATGAGGCTTTTGAAATCGATATGGATTTGAAATATCGTTACCGAAAAAAAAACCCGGAAGGGGTCTAGCAAGTAACAAATTTATTTATACATGTAGTATGTCAATGCTGAATATTTGATCAGTGCGTTTAAAAGTAAGACTCTATACACTATGATATTGTTCAAATGCACTATGAAAAATACGTAATTGGTAGCGGGTATGTCTAGCGCGCATATATACTGAGGGTGTCTTTCCCAGAACTTTGTAGAAAATAACCTACTTTTATGCTCTTCCAGTCGTAAAATACTAAGTGTTTGTTCCCAAATAAAAAAAATATGAGGTAGAGTACCCTAGGAAACAAATCCTCGCCTTCTTACACATGTACACGTACATTTGTGGTATTTCCAATGGTCAGCTAAAATTTGAACGCCATTTTAAGATGAAATACAGCACTTACAATTCTTTGCTATGTAAACAAGGCTCGAGCCTTGTTTTTATTTACATAAAGATTGCTTCACAGAAAATACCATGTTTAAAACAAAATGAGATGTGAGAAACACTAGAAACTATTTAATTGTGTTCAGAATGAACAAACTCTGCTTTGAACGGAACGTATACTCTCAATATTCAATGATAAGTGTTAAAAAAAAAAAAAAAAAAACATGGCTCGATCCTTGTTACCCGTGGGGATCCGGGTTAGAATAGGTCCTCAGCATCCCCTTGCGTGTCGTAAGAGGCGACTAAATGGGGCGATCATTCGGTTGAAACGGAAAAACCAAGGTCCCGTGTCACAGCAGGTGTGCACGAAAAAGATCCATCCCTGCTCAAAGGCCCTGAGTGCGAGCATAGCCCTAAATTTTGCAGCCCTTCACCGGAAATGGTGACGTCTCCATATGAGTGAAATATTCTCGAGTGGGACGTAAAACAGTAAAATAATCAATCGATCCTTGTTTACATAGCGAATAATTGTAAGTGCTGTATCTTACACGTAACTCAACAAATGACGTTCAAAGTTTTGCTGACCATTAGAAATACCCTAAGTAAGCATTGTAAACATTAGAAATGAAAATCTAAACATTTTTAGCTCGAAACGTGTCCATGTCCCTTTAAACTACGATTCGTGTAGCACCGTCCACATATTACAAACATTTCATGTGTACCTATGTTGATAATTTTTTATTTAGGTAAAATACGCGTTCTTTACGAACGGTAAAGAGGTGGCGTATATCATTTTTGATGGCCGTGATACGGATAAAAATGGCTGGTACAATGACAACCGTATCTTGTATTCAAGATGGACGGACATAATTGGCTACAGCAAAGTAGGGTCCTCCATTGATGGGTAAGTTTGATGTCATTATTATATTATCTTTTTATTTGTATGCATGCATGCTTAGTTTTTTATTTCCTGTCATTTTTGTTTTATGTTATCGATGTCGGTTAAAAGCTCTCTGGAGCTTGTGTTGTATTTGTTGCTTTTGCATACCGACTTTAAATAAATCTTATTCTATTCTATTCTCATTGATGGATACGTTTGGTGTCATTGATGTATAAGTTTGGTTTCATTGATAGGTAAGTTTGGTGTCTTTGATATCATTGATAGGTAAGTTTGGTGTCATTGATGAGTAAGATTGATGTCAATGATGAGTAAGATTGATATCATTGATGGGTAAGTTTGATGCCATTGATGGATATGTATGGCGTCATTGATGTATAAGTTTGGTTTCATTGATAGGTAAGTTTGGTGTCTTTGATATCATTGATAGGTAAGTTTGGTGTCATTGATGAGTAAGATTGATATCATTGATGGTTAAGTTTGATGTCATTGATGGGTAAGTTTGATTATTGTAAGTTTGATGTCATTGATAGGTAAGTTTGGCGTCATTGATGAGTAAGTTTGGTGTCATTGATGGTAATTTTGATGTCATTGTCGATTGATGGGTAAGTTTGGTGTCATTGATAGGTATGTTTTTGTCATTGATTGGTAAGTTTGATATCATTGATTGGTAAGATAAGTATGTTTAGTTCACTGATGGGTATATTTAATTTAATAGGCGAGTTTCATTTTTTATGGTAAGTTTGGTTTCACTGAAGGGTATGACTAATAGGTTCGATTTTATTTAAGGAATGAAGCTAATTTTGACCTATGTTATCCGATATAATCTAACTTGGTGCAGTTTACGCTTTATAATCCGCGAAGCATAGGGTAAGATAAGTATGTTTTGATGTCGTTAATGGGCAAGTTTGATTTCGTTGATGGGTAAATTTGATGTCATTGATAGGTAAGTTTCGTATCATTGATGGGTAAGTTTGATGTCATTGATGGGTAAGTTTGATGTCATTGATAGGTAAGTTTCGTATCATTGATGGGCAAGTTTAATGCCATTGATAGGTTTCTGTGTAGATGCGAATTGAACTTTAGTACCATTATGCATTGTATAATTTATTATCCTTTAACAAAACATAGTGACATGGCATGATTCATTGTTTCTCGTCAAGACTTACAAATGCTCAATATTATCGCGAGCAAGAATTGTTCACAATACAAGTTAAGGAATATTGTGGTTTCGCAAAAATATTTTGAAATGTTTATTTTTTTTCGTTACAGAAAGAGTGCTAGTCCTACTTTACTGAGTTACTCTGTCATTTCACATGTATATCGTGATCAATAAAATCATTTTGAAAGCTTTATGGAAAGTGTTTCCGACGTAACCTCAGATTTATGTATATGTACATTGTATATAATAGCTAGGGTAATTCAATAAGCTGATGATGGATGTGTTTATGAATAAGGTTGTTCAATAAGTTAATGATGGATGGATGTCATGTCAATCTTCAGAGATAACACAAGACGTTTCTGTGTGTGGAAAGAACATGGAGGGTGTCCGAATGATAAAGCATGGATGGCCATTCTGGACTCCTCAGACAGCGGCCAACCTTGTTCATGGGACAAAAACGTCCAAAGCAGACCTTATTTCTTATACAGCAAAAAATCAACATGGGCTCTTTGTGAAAGTGGTATGTTTTTCTGTGTGCTTTAGATGCATATAGAATTTAGATCATATAGAATAAAATGTAAAATTTGTCTTAGTCCACCTGCACTCCCATTATAGCTTAGTGTGTTTTGATAATAAATTAGTAGAAGAAATTATATAGGTGTCGCGAGATTTAAATTTCTCAACGATTTACAACGACAATATTTGAATAGTTTAATCCGTTTAAATGACGAAATATCTTGAAATGCGTTATTCACCAGTGATGTGAACTTCTTTTCTAAAAACAACTTTTGTAACCCAAGAGTAATTTCAAACTAGAAATAATATTGAGGGTGTTAAAGTAGCATAATCGGTATCTTTTGAATTTTATTACACTGTGAATTTTTAAAGGAAATTAAATATATAAACTGTAAAAATCTGTCCGGTCAAAATGTAAACAACAAGCGAGAAATAAGCCTCAAAAGAAGATGTGTCTACGTGACAGTTCTATAAATGGATACACGTCATAGTCACCTGATCGTGGAATTCAAAATCACGCTTCAATTTTTTTGTAGTAAATACATGTAGCTTTTATTCGACGTATTTCTGAAATGTAAATGCAAAAATGTATGATTATATATCACATGCATACTTATGATATGTTGTTAAATACGTATTCTATTGTTAACAAAGAGAAAAAGGCCATGTGTATACATTGCAAAACAATAATACAGTACTGAGCATGCCTACATCCAAGGCGACTTTGTTGTTTTTCATAGGTTGGTAATATTATAAATAATTAAAATGTTGTAATTACGTATTAAAGTATAACTTTATTAGATGTATGCATAGAAAAAAATCTGAAAGATTTAATATTTCGTAAAAATACAGCTTATGCTACTTAAAATCACGATCCATATTGGATAAATTAAAATGGCCAATGATCGAACATGGCACTGTCAGAAAGGAACGCAATAATAACAAGTCATTCTCTTGTAGTTAAGATAATGTAGTGACACAAAATCTGACAATCTTTAAACCTTGGCATAATACTTATGGTAGTAACAATAATAAAATTATAAACAAGGTTTTACGAAAATAAAGATTGCGGTCCTATTGAAATATATAAATTAAGATTATATAGAAATGAAGTTTTGTACGGGAAGACTCTAATGTAATTTTGCTTCATTCAAGGCCTCTGAATAGGTTTCCGAACACAAATATTGATAACGGAAGTTTATAAACAATTTTTGCCGTCAATGAAATAGTACATCATATTTCTACAGCAAAATTTTCTGACAGTAAGTTGACACCTAATATTACTTAAATTACAAAAGTCGTTTTAAAAGCATAATTGAAGGTCAAAATGTCATCAGATGTGGCATAATTGAAGACGGATCTTCATGATTTAAAACTCACTAAATATCCACGAGGTCTGTCTTAAATATACATGTATAAAGTTTTGTTTCACCGCAGACAAACAAATGTTGGGGAGGCAAACCATCGTTATATGACCCTTAACTTTGACTAAGAGGGCATATCATTAGTTGAAAACCTGTCTTTCAATTAAAAATGTGATTGATAGGCCTAATTAATGTCATACATGAAATTTTCCACAAAATATTCTTCGCCACAAATCCAGAGTAACGATTCGAGCATCACTGATCCTAGTCTTTCATTCATTTCTAATATATGAGGTTTTTTTTTTATTATTTTACCTTTCTTATATACATTGTACCAATGGCATCTTTTGTACATAGGCGGAAACTGGAACAGCGCTGAGTTTCCTGCAGCAGAAACGGCCGCTATTTTCATCAAAGGTAAATTAAATGTACTTTTGTTATCATGAAAAAAAGTACAGATCAAACAAAAGAGTATTATCGCAACAATACAAAGCTAACATTGAGCATTCTTTTTGTTGTCAAACGTTTATATTATTTGCTGTTGCACGATGAAAGGTAATGTGCTGAACATTAAACACTGTACACATACATGTAAAGTGCCTCAAGATCTTCACTTGTGTCGCCTGCCTGCGTTAGCGGATCACATATAGACCACTTTAGTCGGTCGCGTCACAAAATTTTCTGTCACATTTTCCTCAGGAAACCACATACGCCACTTCCTGTATGCACAGAGCATCATATGATCAACTGTATCGTGTAACGCAAGTTCCAATCTGCCGCATGTCAACTTCCTGTTTGACGCAACTTTGAATATTTTAACTAAGAACAAATATCTGTCACATGACAATATTCTCACATTTTTCTCAGGAACCCAACAGGCCAGCTTCTGATATTTGGCACGAGAGCATCAGTATGGACAACGTATCGTGTAACGCAGTTTCCAATCTGCCGCATGTCAACCTTCTGTTTGACGCAATTGAAATTTTTAACATAACAAATTTCTGACATTTTCTCAGAAAACCACATACAGCCAGCTTCCTGATATATTGGCACAGACACAGTATGCAGACTGTATCGTGTAACGCAGTTCCAATCTGCCGCATGTTAACTCCTGTTGACGCAACTTAGAATATTTTAACATTAGGACGATTTCTGTCACATTTTTCTCAGGAACCACATACGCCACTCTCCTGATATTTGCACAGAGCAATCAGTATGGACAACTGTATCGTGTAACGCAGTTTCCAATCTGCCGCATGATCAACTTACTGTTTGACGCAACTTAGAATATTTAACATAGACATTTTCTGTTCACATTTTTCTCAGGAACCACACAGGCCAGCTTCCTGATATATGGCACAGAGCATCAGTATGGACAACTGTATTGTTAACGCAGTTTCCAATCTGCCGCATGTCAACTTCTGTTTTGACGCAACGTTTGAATATTTAACTTGGACAAATTCTGTCACATTTTTCTCAGGAACCACACAGGCAAAGCTTCCTGATATTTAGCACAGAGCATCAGTATGGGACAACTGTATTGTGTAACGCAGTTTCCAATCTGCCGCATATCAACTTCCTGTTTTGACGCAAATTTATTTTTTTACATAAACAAACTTGTAACGCATCTCATAACAAATCTCATCTTTCATCCAATTCATCATCTTAGATATGCATTGTCATTCTGGTAACTTAACAGAACTGAATTCTGACAAAACATAATTATATACTTTTTTGCCATGATGATACTTAAATGAGTAATGTAATTTTTTCAAATGAAATAGAAGTAGGCAGTGGAAGCACATGTTTCCCGGAGTCTTCCCTGGAAGACTTGCCACTAAGGTTCATTTTCTATTGAACATTAGAATGGGTTGGGTAACAATTTACACGCTTCATGGAAAGGTCTTTTTCAACCTCAAATCATGATTAATATCTGACATGAAGAGTAAAATGCCCATATTTTATGACATGACATGGAAGATGACAATGCATCACTTTTGTCATAGATTTGAGTTGTTAGTTTGCCGTTAACATCTTCTATTAAGATATCTTTTAAAGTATGAAGCAGATGTGGAAGACTGTTGTTTTTTTTTTTAATTCGAAGTCGCTGGAATACATGTATATTGATCGACATACATATACGATTGAAAATGATATTAGATCAATATACTGTAACTAATTGCGACTCGGGGGTCACAGAAAGAGGTTTTTTCCCTTTTCATTGGGGGCTGTTTAATAAATTTTCCCTCGTAAATATAAAAAAAAAGTTCAACTTCAGTAAGGGAGTAAATATAAAAACAGTTCGGCTAATAAAGGAGTGTAGTTAGTATCCATAAGAATTCATTCAGGTCGAAAAGATAATAATGGATAGATATCATCCATACATGGCACAGAGGTAATAAATGGACAAATATAGCCGTAAGGGCATCTATCATTTGAAATAGTTAGAATTGCTTATGTCGAAATTCTCAGCGAGACGTAAAAGAAACAACCAACTGCCATGGACTTGGGTGGTCTTTGTTTGTCAAGAAGTTTTCACTCATTTTGCCTACCTTTCTACCTACATACCCAAATTTTTAATATATACATTTTTTGGAGAGGGCAAACCAAAATCTTTTAATTGAAGGAGGCCTTTTGAAATGCTGCATTTGAACACTGTCAGAAATATGGACAATTCATAAACAGTGACCATGGCTGAATTAAAGATATTATAGGGACATGGACCCGTTTTGAACATTTTTTTTTTCAAATTTTAGATTGCCAATTTTGATGTTTAAAATGCTTAATCAAGTTATTTCTAGTGGTCAACAAAAATTTGAAAGTCAGTTGTTGAGTTACAAGTAAGATATAGCGCTCACAAATATTCGCTATGTAAACAAGACTCGAGCCTTGTTTATATTTACAAAAAGATTGCTTCGTAGACTCATGTTTAAAACAATATGAGATGCGAGAAACATCTGACACTGTTTAATTGTGTTTTGAATGAACTTCTAATTTGAAAAAAAAAATCTGCTTTAAATGGAACGTTTAGTAGCATATTCAATATACATGTATGTAGGCAACATCATGGCTCGGACATTGTTTACATAACAAAGAATTACAAGTGCTTTATCTCACTTGGAAGTCAACAGATGACGTTCAAATGTTTCCTGACTATTAGAAATACTTTAGTCAAGCATTGTAAACATTAAAATTGGCAATCTAAAATTTGAACATTTTTAGTTCAAAACGTGTCTATGCTCCATTAAGGTGATACATTATTACTGAAACATCTAACTAATAACAAATATTGCTTCAGAGGTCACATCATCCAAAGGCGCTTGACATTACGAATTATATCTATATTGAAACTCCACCCCCTAATAAATTTCAAAATAGACGTTATTCGTTTTCCATATCTAGTGAAAAATATGTTCCATTCGATACTGTATCGCTTTGCATCCAAAGCCTCACCCAAAAAAATCTGGTCCATATTTCGGTTAATTTAGGTATTACTTAATTTTCACGAAATTTGTAATCTCAGTTGCAAAGCTTCTTTTATAGGAACTCTTGAAATGATATTTTTAAAACGGATAATAGACAAAATTTGGAGACGACCTACGTGACCGGTGTAATGTATGTCCCAACGGTATACAACTACTCTTGAATCTCTAGGTTGGAGAATGGTGATGAAGGTGGCGCACGGGCAGTCCCTTTCTCCCTCTAGTACCGTTTATGGCCTGTGGACAGGTACCTACACTGTAAATGAATTTGACACGAACGCACTGACCATTGGCGCTGGAACAAAGACTTACAAGTCCAGTGTGGTGGACAACTGGTCCGACTACCACATTTCCGCCGTAAGTAAACGTCCGTAAAGGTCTTAAGATGTCTGTCTTTCTAAACAGAGATCATTCGACGTTTGTGGTGAAATGTTGCAAAGCAAGAAGTGGTTGTAAGTCTTTATACATGTATATACAAGGTAATCATACTAGTAAGATTTGAGAAAGTACGAAACTCTTTTGATCTCCATAACAGGTGCGAGTCAGTATGGCAAAGGAGACCGCCTACACAGTGTTTAGACGCCCATGGTTGTGAAAGAGCAAAACACAGCTGCAGTATCGACATGTACTACAGGATTCTTATTACCGCATACGAATTGACCTTAAGACACTAAAGCGGGATATCACATAATTGCGATATTCGCTGGGTAAGCAAACAGGGAGTTAGCTGGGCTGATCGATAATTCGAAAGTTGCAGCATTTACAGAATTGCGATAGTGACGTATAGGGTGTTGCGCTTAAACTTGAAAGATAAAATAACGAAAAAATTGATTTAGCTACAACTGATATGGAAGTTACCAAGTCAAGGTTGGGCAAACACGACCCGGTATATAGGAGAGTTGGGAGTCAGGTGTTAGGAGTAGTAACCACCCCCTGTGACGGTCAGCGCCACTATGACCCTATGTTCGGGTAAACGAGTAAAATTATAGTATGAAATCATGTGTTAAAGAACATCAACAATGGATAATGGAACATCAGACAGCATAGACCCAAATACAGGTTGTGTGTCATGTATGAAAATCCATCTAATTCATATATGGTTCAGATGTGGCTACCTCTTTATTGAATTAATGTAATTTGAGAAATATATACCTCATTGCTCTCTCGCAAAAAACATACTAATTTTTTCTCTCCGGTGATTTAAATGTCGTGTCAGCTGTTCAGATCTCTAAGTTTCTGGAACTCCAAGAAAAGACGTATTTAGGTCCTTTAACATTGCTGGCAGATGTGTATAGATATGCTGAAAAATGTTAAAGATATGAAATTAAACCATTTTAGGATACAAGGCTCAGAATTTTTCAATCAACCCTCGTGAAAGTAGTTGTTCGGTCAGAAAAGAAAGCTTATTTTTCTGGGTGGGTTTCATGTCTTTGAATATGTCTTGTCAGCCGGTGGCGCCATTGCATGATGAACCAGTGTATTTCTACTGCCGGTGTAAAGAAGAATAATGACTACCTGTAAACTTAGTTGTTGTAAGTTTACAGTTCATTATAAAAAATATCTTTTAAATATCACGTCAAGAAACATCTTATGGAGAATTTGAAAAATTGTGAAGAGAGTTCCTTTTTTACTTTTGACTGTTATAGTGTGATGTAGAAAATATTGTACTTTTGCTTTTATACTTTGTAAATTTAATTTAAATTTGAAACAGGGTCTTTAGTTACCTGAGATATCAGTATGAGGTGCCTTGATTGCGTAGTTGCCGAAATCTTGCTTACATCCTTGTTTTATTTATTTTTGTTATACATGTATATATATTAGTTATTACATAAGGACCCCATAAGCATTCTCTATGTTTTCGTGGGTCATCCTTGGGTTTATTCAATCAATGCAACGATACTTATACAATATTTTGCTTGGGGAACTATACTGTCACAATGTTGCTGAGATTTTTAAAAAGCAAGTTGACATAGATGGACATAACTTTCAACGATAAACTAAAGATACATGTATTTGTTTTGTTTTCAAGTTAAATAATTAATTACAATATTGATACAACTTGCATTAAGCATTGGCAAAGAAATTGTGAAAGAATTTCTTGTGATGTATTGTCACTCAATTCTTTAGAGATGGAAGTCTTAATCGACGATTCTTTATCCAAAACAACTATGGCGGGTGTAGTAACGATGCTGGTTGGTTCCTTGTTGTTGAGAGTGACACGTGCGCATGGGAACGTCGGACAACTCGTCCATATTTCAAATCTACAGCGGCGGAAGAGTGGGCGTGCATCTTCAAGACAGTAAGTAAAGCATTTCGGTTGAGTTCTTATCACTGAAGAGAATAATTATTTTCGTGCGAAGCGATCTGGTGCTAAATGGTACCGTATATGATTTATATTATAGACCCTGAGGTCGAGCCTCTGCTGCGCTGGACTGTAGTCCCCGAGGTCTCTACAGCCCAGTTGCTATGTACTATGTTACTAGCTTGAAATACGGATATTAATTTAATGCATTTACAAATTCATATCAAAATAAGTTATCTCCCTCAGGCATAACTTCTCGATCCTTCGAAGTTTTTGGCCCCAATCTTTTGGCACTAACATGATCACTTTTATAAGTTTTACTTTCATGTTTCGGATTTCCAACATTTCGGTTTGAGCATCACTGAAGAGACATAATTTGTCGAAATGCGCATCTAGTGCATAAAAATTGGTACCGTATTATGATTTATATTTATAAGTAAGATGGATTGATAATTTTTATCAAATATTATTTAACCCCTTGCTAAAAGAATGCTTATTTAAATCTATTAACAGATCAGGACATTTTCTGTAAAATTGATTTTCTTATCAATGTGCATACTTTGTTAAAGAGGTCTAGGGTGAGGTTTAAAGTGATGTCAATTTTTTGGGAAGTGTATTTTTGATTCTACATTGAAAAGAGCATCAGGAAATTAAAAAGAAAAAATTGGGTTTTCATGCTTGTTTCGAGCTACAGTGTTTTAAATATGACCTTTTTGCACTTAAAATTTACTCAAGATTTATTCATTTAAACTCCATTCGTCTGTTGGTGTAAACAAACATAAGGAATACAGATCAATCATTACATGAAATAGATACTAAAATGTATTCTTACAATACAGAATTAAAGACAACAAACCCGCAAACAAAAAAAAAATATATCAATACTATGAATATATAAGCAAAACACTGAAAGGGAATAATATAATGACCCCTCTTTTCTGCACTTCCATATGAATATACAGGTACTCATTTTACAAAAAAAACAATCCCGATATACTATTATTCCGAATAAATTTCCAAGAAAAGATTAAATAACACATTTAATAGGACAAAACCCGTATGCTACAACAAATTTCTTAAAAAACATACCATCACGTAATACACGACAAAAAGAAGTTGTCTCAATAACAACACATTGGAACACTTTTTAAAAAGGATCGACTTCAGAGATCACATTTCCTTGACGAAACCAGAACGACCAACATTGGCCAAAAATAAAATCCTGAACTTTTTGCACCAAGAATTCGAGAGTCGAATTGAATTGGACTCTTTACCTTTTTAAACAACAACTATTGTATCTGTTTGGAAAAATATACCTCAACAAAATTTAATAAATAAAATATTTGAAACTAAGATTCAAACGATACTCCATCCTCATACCTATGATCATCATTACATTTAAAACATCTTGTAATATAACGAAAAAACTAAAGAGGTATAAACGAAAACATAGAACAGGTTACAATATAATGGCGAACCAAAATGAAAAATAACAAACAGCTGTTATAACAAACATTGCGCTTTTTTGATGAAATCTGACTTCAATCCTTTCGCCACACAAAAAATCACTCAACAGAAACGCCCAAAACCACCAGTCACCTACCCAAACCCCTTTTAGAATTGCATCGAATTAACACACATTTTTTTTCAAGCTAGAGCACAGGAAGAACACGTCTTACAAACCAGTAAATCGTAAATAGTAATGTAATATGTTTCCACGAATAAACGATCGAAAAAGGCAAGTATCGAAAAACCAAGTAAAACCTAGAAAATAAGCCGTCGCCTCCCGCCCGCAGTTGCTTTCTAAAACAGCTCAACAGAACCCCCAACTACAACATCCTTTAAGCCGTTCTTCACAGCTAGATCTTGAACTAACGGATTGATATCAACGTTTACCAATATGATACAAAGGAACTAAGGGCTACCAAACATGGACACGTGTGACCGGTCAACCAGAGGATCGATTACTCCTACCTAGAGCACAACTAACTCCCGGATCAGCACCAACCTCTGGGAGTGTCACAAGAGGTCCCGTGGGTTTGCCAACTTCCTGAATTTTTGCATGCTCTATTGGCGACTACCCGAGATGATGCAACCTGTATCCCCCGCTCCTAATCTTTTGCCTTTACATAAACTTCCATAGAAATCCATACTTCTAGAATAGTAATTTAATGAAACTATAAAATACATGTTATGGAACTTTCTTTCAGGTTTCGTCATTGCTGATGTCTTTCTAATATCTGTCGGTAAGCCACTCTTAAAATTTTACAGTTTGTTGATGAAAATACCTTCCATTTGGAAATGTTTATGATTAACACGTAAGATGATTTTTGATTTTGACAGTCATGGACAACTGTTTTCCAAATCCCTGTAAAAATGGAGGCACGTGTTATGAAGAGGGTATGGATTACACCTGCACGTGCAGCGGAAACTGGTTTGGACAGCGTTGTACCGACTGTAAGTTTCATCCATTGAGTGTATTAGAAAAAATGTACTTATGTAATCACTTGTGTAAATATCTTTGTACGAATCAATCATGGATATATCTAGTGATCAAGTTGTTCTTTCCTGTTATTCACACACTCGGTTTTTTCCTCCTTTATCGACATTTTCATGTGGAGATTTTTCTTTTCGATAAGGACAGATTTCTCACCACGCTGTCACACGCTACACGGCCATTGAGAAAGGAAATAGGATACACACAAGATACGCACTGCATTTGAACAAATTTCGTATAAAGCACCAAGATTGCAATGAACTGTTAAACATATTATGTAACTGTCCTAAGTGAAGAAATATATGATAAAAGATTTTGAAAGTTTGAACTGATGCATTTTTTGTTGAAAAATAGAGGTCTGTTATGTACTAAGATACTGGATTTATATACGTATATATTATAGTATTAAATTTACTATAAGCATTTTACATATCAATGATTTACTTTAAGTGAATGGTGTGTGGGCCAACTGGGGAAGCTGGGGATCCTGCTCTCAGACTTGTGGTCCAGGAACCCACACACGAAGCCGCACGTGCACAAACCCCGCCCCTCAGGGAAGTGGTTCCTCCTGTGCGGGATCATCAACATCTTCTCAAGCCTGCCAAGACATGGTCTGCATTCGTAAGTGGTCTGATTACCAGTGCACTTATTGGTTTCTACCGGTATAACAGGTTCAGGGTATGCCGTCGAAATAGTGAAATATGATGTTGAACACTGTATACACGAGATGATGTTGGTATCCTTTTTACTATTATGCAGCCGACATCGACGGTGGGTGGGGACAATGGAGCTCTTACAGTGCATGTCCGGTAACTTGTGGTAACGGCGACAGAGTGCGCACGCGTAATTGTGACAGTCCAGCTCAGTCCGGTAAAGGCGCAAATTGTCCAGGTCCCTCCTCACAAGTACTAGTCTGCACGTTGTCTCCTTGCGCTATAGGTGAGTAAATTTTAGTTCACCATTGCTGAGCCACAATTATTTTCGTTAAAGTTATATAAAGGAATTTTATCAAAACTCTAGATGGAAACTGGGCCACGTGGGGGTCCTGGTCCTCCTGTACGAAGTCTTGTTCCGGTGGTAAGGAAGTGAGATCCAGGACTTGCACCAACCCGGCGACTAACTATGGAGGCAAGGACTGTGCTGGGGAACCGTCAGAAGAAAGGTCCTGTAACACTCATGGATGTTCAGGTACGTTATTTCAATTCAATGAACCTGTTCTTGAAAGTGAAATCAAAAGACGAAATTGCTCCAAGAATCTATTCGCAAAAACCCACGAAGTATACAAAGACAAATGTTGCCATTTGATTGCTTGCAGTGTGCAGTCAAGGAGAATACCTATGTAATGACGGCACGTGCAGAATGGGATCCCGCTGTAATGGAATCAATGACTGCGACGACGGAAGCGATGAGGATTCGTGCTCTTCGTCTGTGTTAAGCATGTCTCAAGGATACGTCAACAACGACCTCACTAGACCTGGTGGTAGCGAGGGCGACAGTGGAGCTGTATCTTATGGTCAATATTTTTAAATATATAAAGAAGAAAGGAAATTCTGGTTTCAGATGACCATTCGTTATATTATTTATCATGTGTAATTAACATTAAGGAAGCTTCCTATGCTGTACATATGATTTAAAGTCATACATGTATCTGACTTGGACTTGGTACTATTACCCGAGTATATGTTTATGGAGGGATATCAGTGTCACAAATATGTTCAATTTATAGTTTAGTACTGATTAATGCATTGTGCAATTCTATGATATTGTTTGGTCAAATCGCCTCTTACAAGTCGAGGGTGCTCTAGCGCGAGGATCATTCATTACGAGAGTAATCAAATCTATACCAAAAACTGGCGTAAATACGATGTAGGTATATTGGCGCTAAATACTCTATCGATCACTAGTAAGGGCTAAGTCGACATGAGCACGGAGAGGGCTAGTGATCTGGTATCAGAAGCAGCAAAAGAACACACAGATGGTTTTCTCAGGGGCATCAGACAACTGGATATTGCAACACCCTCCCCCTTTTTGCATTTTCCCCCAACAAAATAATTATTTACACTAGATGGGATCAGATGGTTAGATGGAGTAAGCATCCCATGTTGACCGGTCATACCCGCCGTGAGCCCTATATGTTGAATATGCGACGTGTTTCACTTCATGGTGATTATTTTATTTTACATTATCCGTACTCTGGTTTCGAGTAGCAGTAACTGTTGACATAATATTTTATAATTGTTAATCCGAAATATAAAATATTGAATTAGAATTATGACCCTAATATTCGTATAGCTATGTAGTATACTTAAGAATTCGCTCAATTGTGATAGAGATTAACTTTCTCTTTTCCTTTTACAGGTGGATCCCCTCTTCTGATCGTCGCTGTTTTGTCTGCTTTCCTCGCTTTATATGTGGGGTAAACTGATAAACAACCAACAACGATAAGCATTATCAAAACTATCATTACATCTTTGTTTACAGATGCACCCAAAAGTATGATCATCGGGTTTTGTAAGAATATGTTGTATATATATACTCGTATATATACATGCATGGTGTATGCAATAACTATTGAACAAATTTTACAGCAGCAAATTAAAGTTGTTATAACAGAAACGTACATGTATCTGTATATTTACTTGTCCGTTTTCGTAGATCACACTAATCTGATAAATAATTAAATCACATGCGATGATGTTTTCTATGGAACTTAACTTCAAACGGGTCATTATATTGAAAGTGTAGATGGTATGGATTCATAATGAGTGTGTTTCTTTAAAAATGATTGCACACAGTTTTACAGTTGCTTTTGTGTTCTTAACACGGCTGTTTTGATATCATTAAAAGTTTCACGAATACATTTTTGTTGCTATTTTACTTGAGATTTACAAAGGGTGCCGGGTGTAGAGAGAGAAAGGGTTTTAGGACATGTATATGCTACTAACACGGAACGGTGAACAGATAAAATAAATGATAGGAAACCTGAAAATTTACTTCTTAACATATAACTTCTACATTCCCCACCTCCCTCCGCGCTCCTTGGATGTGGAAATTTTAAATCTGGCAATGGCTTTACCATTACATGTACCGAGCAATAGAAGAGAAAATACATACCGGATTCTCCTATTGTATCGATTTTATGGAGATTGATTATTTAATGTTTTACGCCATTTTGGCATTATTTCAGCCATTTCACGGTGGTGATTTTATGGAGAGAGAAAAATGGTGGATGTTGTAATAAAAGATGTACAAACTTGAAAACATGCATAAGAGCGATGAAAATGAAATCGGCAAATAAATAAAGTAGTAATTCGGACTTCACTTCTTTGACCGTGATGGCGCTAACAACTGTTTTGTGGAAGATCACGTGACAGGATGTCTGGTCATGATCTCCCTTGGGAAGAACACGTAAACGTAATGCCCTTTTCGACATAATTGTATTTCAAAGAATTTATGTTTTGCAAACATACTGTACTATTGAATGTTATCTATATGTTATGAAAAAAGAGCCCTTATAAACCATTTACCCTAAATGTAAGAACTCAGCGTAATGACTATTGCATGTACTGAGTATATTCCCCCATGAATCATGCATCAGAGGCGTTTCCTACCCGGTTGACGGAAAGATGATCACTTGATACTGCCACAAGTTTCCTTGTTTTACTTGCATAAGGGAAGTTTCCTAATGCCGACGGTTACACCGCAAGGTCGTGTGATGAGTATCTGCTCGACACGTTAAGTATCTGATTTTATCAGTTTAAGTACAAAGACACAGCGAGAAGATACGGACATATTGATGATATGGTACTGAAAATTAATTACCTCAAATTTCTTTAACATTCTGCTGCGCTGGTAAACATAAATGGTCCTGTTGTAAAATACTTTAAAATGATTACCCGGTTAAAGCTAGAGGTTTAAAAAAAAATATATCTTCCGCCTGTCTTGGAACGAAAACAACATAGTAAAACATAAGTGTCAACCTGGAATAGACGTTCCGAACGTCATATTGTCCACATTCTGTTTCTCGCTGTCAAAAGAATTCCTCTCACTTTCTATGAACTTTCAAGAACAACCAGACATGTTTCCGTAGACAGTCAGTGACAAACCTAATAAGTAATATTTTAAACGACAAAACCAAATGCATGTAGAACGTCATTACAGTCCAAGGCATGCACAATAAACTCAACTGTCTCGATCGCGGTGTACCATAAAAAAAATTAGATTTTCAACCAGACACACATCCAAGTATTATTAAAATCAAAGAAAAACGTCAAGAAAATTATGCTTTTGAACTTAGAAGTGTTGAAAACCAAGATGTTGATTCTAAATACCAAAAAAGCTATTCTGGTGTTGACTGATTATCTGCTAAGCTATTAAATGCAGGTCGCATGGCAGTTGTTCTTTTGTTGACTTCTCTTGTGAATACAACAATAACATCGGGTATTTTTCCTGACCGTCCCAAGGAGGCCCAGGTTACACTTCTTTTTCAAGAAGGGTGAATTCCTCTTGATAAGAAAAATTACAGGTCAGTGAGTGTTCTAACAAATGTGTTAAAGATATTTGAAAACATATTTTGACTATTTTCAACAACGTTTTATGTGCGTTTAGAAAAGGTCCTGGATGTCAAGTTATTTTACTTAGAATTTTAGAAAATTGGAAAGAAGCTTTAAACAAAAATATATATATGCAGCAGCTATTTTAATGGATTTGTCAAAAGCTTGTGACTGCTTGCCTTACAACATGGGCGTAGGAGCGGGGGCACGAAGCCCCCCCCCCACTTTCAAAAGTGGGGGGGGGCAAAAGTATGTTTTGGGCCCCCCCCGCACTTTTTCTCGAGTAACTTTTTTTTTCTGCCAAAATACACACAATTTTAGAAGTGTGCCCCCCCCCCCCCACTTTCAGTAATAATATAGAGGTTTGCCCCCCCCCCCACTTTTAGTGTAGAAAAGCCTTTTTTTTTTTGTTTGCTTGTCACGTGATTTTGAAGTGTGCCCCCCCACTTTCAGTCATAAATAGAGGTTTGCCCCCCCCCCCCCCCCCCACTTTTAGTGTACAAATGCTTTTTTTTTTTTTTTTTTTTTTTTGCTTGTCACATAATTTTGAAGTTTGCCCCCCCCCCCCCACTTTCTGTGATTTTTTTAAGTGTGCCCCCCCCCCACTTTCAAAATCAGTCCTATTCGCCTTCTTATCAATAATTCTTTCTTAAAAAATGTCAGCTTACGGACTATCAAAAAAATCAGTTATTAATCTTTTCTCTAGTTATCTTTCATATAGAAAACAACAAGTTAAAATAGGTAAGGTTTTTAGCAGTTGGGAAAACATCGATAAGTGAGTACCACAAGGGCAGTGTACTTGGTCCCATTTTATTCAACATTTTTATCAATTATAACATTTTCTAATTTATTAAACATGGCACCCTATACAACTATGCAGATGACAACACACTATCTACATCGAGCCCTATTTAAATGCTTCTGGAGGGATATCATTGCCGATGGATGGTCCGTCCATCTCTGATTGATTGATTATATGTTGTTTTACGTCCCGCTCGAGAGTTTTTCAATCATATGGAGACGTCGCCATTTGTCCGTGAAGGGCTGCAAATTTAGGCCTATGCTCGACACTCATAGGCTTTGAGCAGGGAGGGATCTTGATCGTGCCACACCTGCTGTGACACGGGACCTCGGATTTGTCGGTCTCATCCGAAGGACCGCCCCATTTAGTCGCCTCTTACGACTAGCAAGGGGTGCTGAAGTCTTTTCTAACCCGGGTCCCCACGGGGTTTTGTAATCGTCGGACAACGAAATGGTCTTTGAATACAATATACATGTATGATGCATTGATCCCCGAATACAAAACGAGATCATCCCCTGTGTACTAAAAATGTATCATAATACCCTCGTTTAAAAGTCACACTGTATAGTATGCGAAGTCAAAGGGGGCGTTATTTAAAATGTTAATGATATGTATACTTGTATTTTGTTAAACATTGACCTTCAATTGCTATCCGTTAGCAGGAAGGAAGTGAGAAAGCTGTATAGTATATATATGTATTCACACTCTAACGAAAATCTGGTGTTTTGTAGGGAGGGGATTTATCATCCACAAGTAATAACATGATCAGTTACGAAGTTAATGTCAAAACTGGAGACAAGAAAGGGGCGGGTACCGATGCCAATGTCCAGATTGTACTGATAGGTGCTTCTGGACAGCAAACAAAGCCTGCATTTCTCAATCATGTTTTTACTAACAACTTTGAGAGAGGCCAGGTAGACGTTTTCACCATCGAAGATGAAACGGACATCCCAGAAGTACAAGGAATCAAGTTGCAAAGAGACAAATCCGGGCTTTACAGCGACTGGTTTGTGGAAACGGTTGAAGTGACAAATAAGAAAAGTGGAAACAGTTCGATTTTCCCTGTGCTTCGCTGGATTCGTCCTAACGTTGATGTTTTCTTTCAACGATATGACACCTTCCTGCCACAATTCGACCTAAATTCTGAACAGAGAAACGCCGAGCTCCAAGAAAAGAAAAAACTATATGAATATTCCCACCTTCCAGGATTGCCAGCAGGGGTAAGGAATTAGCGAAGACACGTATACAATAGAAAATAAGTAAAGAAGAATATCCAAGAATTAATAATGCAGATACAAATTAGAATTACTGCATAGTACTAGTATAACAAAAGATCCCGGCTACTAACTCCTTACACGGAGTATGTTTTTCTGATACTGAAAAAATATTTACAGGTAAAAGATATTCCTGATGACGAAATGCTGTCCGACAGTGCTAAGGTAAGCATCAATCGATGTCTCTTCATTACTGTTCGTCCGAATTTTTAAAGTGATACTTTTTCGTCGTATCGTTTTTCAAAAATATATAATACAATATTTTTATCAGCTATGAGCATTATTCTGGGTGATTTCAGTCATGTCGCGTTTGCCTATAGTTAGCAATAAGAAATCAGAATTACTATAGCAACGTTAACACCCATGCATGTCCGGAAATGCAGTAAATATTGTTCTATTTCTTTATCTAGTGATGTAACCGCTTCCAAGAATACATTATCAAAGAATCCAAATAAGATATCAATTGTTTTTATTTTTGGAATGTATTGATTTTTTATTCATGCAAAAACAAATTTAAGAAGTCCATATCCATTACAGTGGGATCTGAATTCTAGAAAATACAAAGCAATGGCAGGAAAAGCAATAGAAACGGTATTCGGGTCCGGATCCTGGGAAACCCTCGATGATCTTAAAGGCGTATACTCTACATTATTCAGGAAACCTACGGTAAAACGTCACTCTAGTCGAAGATCTTCGCAAGTAAAGACGGGCATAGAATGAATATCATACTAAGAAAAATGAATACTTTGTATACAACCAGTCCATTCTTATAAACCATTCAAGATTTGTTATATATTAATAGGGCATGGAAAAATGGAATGACGATTTGGAATTTGCTTGGCAGAGAATAAATGGTCTGAATCCAAACTTGATCAAACTTTGCACAGAAATCCCGACCAAGTAAGAAGTGGATAATCAGTTTTAAAAATGAAAAAAGATGCATACAATTTCTTCATTTACATGTACAAGTAATGAGTTTCTTATGAGTTTTGGGAAATAAGTAAAGAGTTACGAGGGTTAGTTAGATAATTGCTTTAGGCAAAAAAAGGAAGGAAATGTTGGATAGATTTTTTTCACAAATCAGATTTGGAGTAACGGAAGAGATGATTAAGCCTTTCCTGGAAGGTGTGACGTTGTCTCAAGCCATCGCCGACAAACGTCTGTTTATCGTCGATCTAGAAATTCTGGTGGGGATTTCAGTCATCCCTGACGGTGTGGTGAGTTGTATGACAATAAACGGAAGTTACAAACCCAAAATCAAAACCTGTGTACATTGTATTATTACTAAGTCATATGTTGACTGATTTGTTTCATTGTTTTTTGTTAGGCTGTCATTTTTGTACTAGGTTTGACGACGGGTAATCCCGTTTACTATTTGGGCTCACGGCAGGTGTGACCGAGGATGCTTACTCCTCCTTGGCACCTGATCTTGCCTTCGCTTTTGACGGAGGCCTTTGTTGCCCTACACTAGACTTTAATATATATGGTGTTTTGGGTTGTTGTTGTTGTTGGGGGGGGGGGTTGTTTGTTTTGTTTTGTTCCGTTTGGGGGAGTGGGTGTTATGATTACGTTTAATGCATTGTTTACTTCGCCAATTTATATTGCTACGTTTATTAACATGAAGAGACTGTAAACTACCAATACTATAGTTAGTGTGTGGTATATCATGCCCCACCATTCATCTTGTTCCTTAGCTTTGCTGGTAACCATGCTTGACTTTCAGAAAGCGTTATTATTTCTCCGTGTGAAAAAAAGCGGTCTGGAATATCCTACACATTTCAGAGTTGTAGTCCCTTCTTAACAACTGTCTATTGTGGCCAATTTAAAAACCAATTTCATCTCAAAACATTATGAGTATATTAAGTTTGAATAAAAATTCGCACACCCCAAAAATCCAATGTGCCAACATCTGTCCCATTTTTTTTTTTATAAAAAGCCTTTTAATTAAAAGGATTTTAATAAGCTATATATGGCCAGTATTTCAAGAGGCGGAAGGTACAAGTATGTATTTATCAAAACTTAATTTTGAGACAGTTGTGAAATCCTTTAAGTGTTAGAAGTGTCATTTCAATTGCATATATGATCGATTGTTACAATATATTTACAGCCAGTGTGAAGCGGAAATCACGAGAAGTTTAAAGTACAATTAGTTCCCCTTATATATTATAGATTTTGCTTAGAAGAGGTTATTTAATAGATAAATTGTTGTGACTCTATAACTCTAACTAGCATAACACAACCCCCTAAGTGACAACGAACGCTCTCCTAGCTGTTAAAACTTCCGTGTGTATTTAAAAAAAAAGTACGTGAAACAGTGACTATCGTCTGCTTCTCCCTTCAGATTTCAAATAAAGTAATCATTCTATGTCAACATGTTAGCACTATTACCTTACATTTCAAGTAAAGACAACATTGTAGGACCTAAAAATGCCACCAATACATAATTTCAGCGAAAGTACAGTATTTATCAATATTATTGATGTTGGGTTGTTTTTTTTTCTTTTCATGTAACCCCCCCCCCCCCCCAATATTTACTGATATTATGATAATGATGAAATATTTTAAGTTGGCAAAGAAACATTTCTAAAATAAACTGTGTTTTTAATTAGAGGTCCTTTTCTTTGGACCTCAGAGAAACTTTGTAAACACCATATATATCACATTGATAGGGATCATTTCGTTTCGTCAGTTTCAGTTTGACTTGCTGCATCAAATCATGTATGCTAGTGAAATTTCCAAGTTCTGTATTTTTCTCTTTCTTCCTAGTGTCCAGCACCTCTTGCGCTGTTCTTTGTTGACAATAAAGGACAATTGAAACCAGTAGCAATACAGCTGTTTCAGGAGAAAGGACCCGAAAACCCGGTAAGACCAAGTCAATTTTCCTTAAGGTAGATCTCTACACCGTCATAATGGCTGACTTCCTTTTGAAACATGGATGAAATTATCAATATCAGGGTTAGATGTCTTAAAATTTAAAATATCTAGCTGAGTAGCTCCGTAGTTTAGCACGTTGCCTACTGAACTATAGATTCCAGCAGGGGTTTTTAAAAAAAATTCAAAATGGCTACGACAACAGACGAAATGACATGAAGCAGTGAATTTTTAGGTCGTAAGGGACTTTAATGAATATTTTAAGGTATGTTTGAACAAAAACACGTCGGTGAATAAGTAAGAATTTTTAGATATTAGATTTATGACTCGTCGATGCAGGATTACTACGATAGAAGGGCCTCAATCATGCGCAACTTTCCGTGCGGCGAAAATCGAAGGTTTTTATAATATAAGGGGTGGAACTGTAGCTCTCTTATCTGTCCCAATATTTTTTTTCAGAGAGCTACAGTTCTGCAGCTAGATGGGACCAATAAAAAAGTTCGAGATATCCGTGAATTCGAGATATCGAGGATAAAATACTAAGAAACAAATGATTGGGACCTCAAAATCAGTTCGACATAACCATGGTATTCGAGATATCAGTGTTCGAGATATCGAGATTCAACTGTACTGAGGGTCAGGTGGACAAAAAGGTCATGAATTTCCTTGTCAGCAACCTGCCGTGTCTCTCAACTGATTCGCTACGCGAGTGTATGTTCTGTGAATGATCAATTTTCAAATCAAGGCAGCTACTGACAAATAAGTTGATATAACAGGGATTTCAACGATCTCATCTGAAGTCAGCATTTCGCAAATAACCCTGAGACCGTTTTGCAAATACTACTTAAGTCGAATGATTCATGAGTGATTCATATATATTGTTCGGCCATTTTTGCATGCTGATTTTGACAAGCAGGTATGACCGGTGAACAGGGAATGCTTACTCCTCCTCGGCACCTGATCCCATCTCTGGTGTGTCCATGGGTCCGTGTTTGCCCAAATCTTAACTTCGTATTCACTTATGGCATTCATGAGATTGATCACTGTTCGTTATATTCACTTTATATGTCGGTTTTAATGTGTATATTACATTTTGTTACTTTGATGTTCATTGCCGAGTAATGTTCTCATCTTGACCTCGCGTCACTACACGAACGCATACTCTAAGGATAAGGTTTATACTAATAGTATGTTTATTTTATCATAAACATTATGGTATGTGTAGACATTATCATCAAACATTATGATTTGTGTAGATACTGTATTTAATTTCAGGTGTTTCTACCTTCGGATCCGTCTTACACTTGGCTAATGGCAAAAATGTGGTACCACGTGGCAGACGCCTCCTACCACCACCCGGTGACGCACTTGGGTAAGCTAGCATCACCAATAACTGTCAATTACTCTGTATTTCAATGATTTATCACTAGATCATCAAGATACAGTGCATTTGGGAAATATCTTATATACAGTAGTTGTTAATTTCTTCTTCGCAGGTATGACACACTTGGTAATGGAAGGAATATGTGTGGCCCTGAATAGGTGCATTTCTCCTTCCCATCCTGTATTTAAGCTGTTAGCCCCGCACTTTCTCTTCATCCTCCCAATTAATCGGTATGTTCTTCAAAACAGTATGATTGTCTAGTTTTGTAAACGATCTTTGGTATTTGCTGATGTGATATGTTTAATCCGAGCATTTTCGATAGTTTCATTGCATGAAACGAATGAAGCAGACGACAATCAATTTACCATGCACACTTTTTTCTTTGTATTTATAGAATTGGATTGGAGGGTATAAGGGCACCAGGCGGTTGGATGGATAGAACAATGGTGTTAGGAAGCAAGGGAGCGATTGAACTAATTGCAAAAGGGTGGGGAAAATGTCACGCCTCCATAGTAACGTATCAAATACGAGATATGAAGATTGCTAGTTGTTATTCGCTATTTCTTAAAAAATAAACTTGAATATATTTCCATAATGTAATTGTATACTAAATAATTTATATACAAAACCATTTTGTTTTTTTTTTACAAATGTACTCTGTTCTACATGAAACATATAATCTTATAGAACTGTCACAAAATAAATTTGTCTTCGTTTCATTAAAAGTATGAAGTTTTAAGAGAAGACCAGAGAATTCACATTTGCCAGTTATATTTGATTAGATACATTGTATTATGTGATTCAATCTTTGATACTGTAGGACCAGCAAGTGGAGAATGAACGTGGACGGGAATTACCCGGAGAATCTGAAAGAGAGAGGGGTAATTATAACCTTGTAAAATAAAGTATGGATTAGTAGAGGGGATTCATCATCAAATTTAATGAATTACGCTTGACCGGATTATATGTTACGGTAAGAATAAATACTATATTCTCATTTTCTCTGCCAACGGAAGCAGACGTTGTGCTTCTAAGCTGGAATGTTATTTCTTAATCACGGTTTCGCTTAAACTGTTCTATATTTTTTAATCTTCTTTTTGATAACTTATAATATTTCGGTCAATCTGTCTATATCTTCTAAATATTCTCATTTGTCGCAAACTGAGTTTTACCGTTACACGTTAGCAAACCGGTAAAGCGGATGGTTTTACCGTTACATGCTAGCAAACCGGTAAAACGGATGCCTGCGACACGTGAACCAGCTTTAAGCGGTTGCAAATGGGAGGGGGGGGGGGCAACTTATTTTTTCGAAGAGTTCAATTTATTTTATTATTTCTTCTGTAGTTGTATTCCACCGATGGAAAAGTTCTGCCAACATTTTATCAGCGGGACGACTCTCTGCAGTTGTACGAAGTTATTCGACGATATGTTTCTAAATATGTCAGCTTGTATTATGGTAAGAGTATCTGTCACATGTACATACCAATTCCATAAAATTGGTAATTATCGGTAATGTAAATGGATTAAATGTACTACAAAAGCCTATTGGGACTCTTTTAAACTAGAAAAAAGAAAACTATTCTCAACATAGCGTTTTAACGCGAACGAAAGATGCAATATCGTTTTAAGGAACGTGTAATAAAAGAATTCTAAACAGCATGCATTAATAATATAGCGGATTTAATATAGTGTAATCGAGAATCAAAGCGTTTACAAAGTGGCCTATTTCTGTATGCACGTGCACCGCTATCAGTGGCGTAGCTTACATGTATGCTTGGATGCTCAAGCATCCACATCATTTTGCCCATTTTTTTTTTATGGACAAGAAAATGTTTTCAATCAAGCAATGGTAATAATAACGCAATGTCGTTCCGAAAGCACTATACATTGTCAGTCCAAGTTTCTTCTTCATGAGTGCTATAAGTATATATCATAGACGTTTCACAGACACTCAACATAATAAATACATTCAATAAAAAAAAATCCCAACTATTTTGTCAGTCTGTTTTTTTTTTACGGGATTTTTTTTTTTTATTTAAAACATCAAATGCCTGCAAGACGTTTTTGGGAAAAGTCTTCGACGTCTGCTGCGGCAAGCATACATAAACTTTAATATGATCGGACCAAGCAGAGTGATATAAAATTCTTTTTTTTATTCTCTTTGACTTTTCAAACTTTTAGGCTTCAAGCATCGCTGATGAGAAATTATTTTAATTCGAAATGTGTCAAATACGGTGCACCAAAATTAGTATCACATTGATTATCATACATTGTATTTCCATTTAACATCTGATGTTGGGTGGAGTCGACAACGATACCATCATCCAAACCACCATACCCCAATATCGCTTCCTGGGAGTAATAAAAACACAACTTGTGACAAGGTGGGATGTCCGATCATTGGAGATACACACTTGGACGCCTTCAAACAATGTTCAGAAAGAAACTTTAAGAGATGATCACGCAAAAATTCCCTCCTTCGCCCGCCCCGCTATTTATTATGATATATATACTCTTTTATATTTCATTAAATTTTGCTAAATATATGCGTACCAGTATTAAAATATAATAGATGGATTTTAAGGAAAACAAATGAAATTCTGTTACAAATGTTAGATTTCGGGATTTGGAGTCATTTTTAATCAAATTTGATAAAAATAGTTTGTCCAACACTACAAAATGTTATAGTCAACGCCTTCAATGTCTCTGACGAAAAAACAACCCATTTTGTACTCTGGAAACGGCTTCAAATATATCCTCAAAATCCCATAAAATCGTTTTCTGCAAGGTGGGAGACTTCCACTGCTGACCACTTGCCGCTAAGCATCCACTTGAATAAGTCCCTGGCTACGCCACTGGCTATGCTACTGTGAAAAGGACTAGAAAGTCGGGTTACAACAAGTGAGATATCAGTTTAAGTTAAAGATTCTCCAAGGGACGCAGAACAAACGCTTTTGACGCGCGTTCGTTGGTGTTCTAATAACTCCTTTCATTCACTTTATTAAGCTTTTGTGTTTTGAACTTATTGTAACTTTGTTTTGTATATTAACGTATTTATGCCCCTCCGTTTGCATTATAACCTCTCTCAATTTCGTATTCACCGTTTCAATTAGCTTCAGAACCGTAGCTCTCTGAAATATTGAGACAGATCAGAAATCCTTTCAGGGGTCCTAATAGGCTGTTGTACATCACTTTTAAAAATGTTAACAAGATACGTAACAAGAGGTACTGTGAGCTTACCCCAATCCCCCAAAAGATGTTGGTAACCGTTCAAGAATATATCACTACTTAAATGTCAAGTGAACTTGACCCTTTGACCTCAAATTTGATAGGGAACATCTATGACCTATGGGTAGTTCATATCTATGACATGGTGACTCTAGGTGGAAAGTATAATGCTCTACAGCCCGAAAACCATATTCTACAGTACTTGTACATGTATGTCTAGTGCGCTTGACCTTTTACTTTTTTGACCCCAAATTTGCTAGAGAACATCTTCATCCCATGGGTAGTCCAAATGTATGTTATGGTGACTCTAGGTGGAAAGGATAACACTTTAGAGCCCGAAAACCATATTGCTACTTCGATGTCCAGTGTCTTTGACCTTTAACTCCAAAATCGATAGGTCGATAGGGAACATCTTCGTCCCATAAGTAGTCCATATGTAGCGATATGGTGACTCAGGTGGAAAGGAAAACACTTTAGAGCCCGGAAACCATTGGCGTCTACTGACGGACAGACCGACAACTTGATCCAGTATACACGTACCCCCCCCCCCCCCCAACAAACAATTTCGTTTGCGGGGGATATGAATGTAAATGAAAATCATATTTTTCATTTGTTTTTCGTCAGATACTGCTGAGAAGCTTTCCAGCGATCCAGAGATACAAAACTTTGGCCGCGAAATTTCCACCCCTCAGGCAGAGGGAGGCTGCGGTATACAGGTATTACGTTATGCTGCTGCTATCTAATTCCCATGCCTCACAACCGGCTTATACAGTAGCAGTTGTTATGAAAGCTTCCTATTTGACAGGGAGTGCCTAATGATGGAAAGTTTGAGACCACTGACCAGCTAGTGTCAGTTTGCACCTGCGTTATCTTTACAAGCAGCGTGGTGCACGCAGCAGTGAATTTTCCCATGTACGACACCTACGCATTCCCGCCAAACTGCCCAATGCTGATGAGGGGGACTCCACCAAAGGACAAGGTTTGAATATATGTATAGCAAATTCTGTTCCATAAGATAGACAACCACACATTTCTCAAAATAATGGTTAATACCTGTTGTTCAAATGCATTATGCAAATAAATCTAGACGCAATGCGATGTTAACCCTTTCAGACCCCGCTGACGGAGAAGGACATTGTAGCGGTTCTCGCGGACAAGTCTGCAACCCTGGATACCATGATTATTGCCTCCATTCTCAGCGAGGGATCTACCAATAACCTGGGCAATTTTGAAGTCAATTATGTGTTTGATCCAAAAGCTGTTAAGATAGTGGACGAGTAAGTTGAGAAAATATTTCTCGTCATTTTCAAATCTCTAATTTGAAGGAAGTTATATCTCTGTAATAAATTTTGAGTGAGAAATGATGACAAATGATTATAGGATAATCCATGCAATTTGACCATTTTTGTAAAATAGTCCTTGAATTATGTTTACAGGTTTCGTGAAGACTTGAAGACAGTCAGCGCAAATATTCACAAAAGAAATGCTACCCTCATGAAGAAATATGAAATTCTTTTACCTGAATTGATCCCAAACTCGATCAGTATCTGATTCGTGTTCACTATGTAACTCTACGGCTGTTCAGTCTTGTAACGTACTACGTACTATAAAGAATATGGACTTCTGAAGCTGTGTGCAAATATGTACATGTATTTACTGGGGTAATTTAGCTGTAAATTGTTAGCAGGGGAACTTTGTATATGAATCTTTACTAAATTTGTATGTATTAACAATATCTATTTAGATTTCTTATAGCTTGGTATTTTGAATGTTGATATTAAATACAAGTCTTAGTCTTGCAATCTCTTGTATTCTTCCATTAGATCCAATCCCATAAGATAATCATAATAGGAGTGGGCAGTTTTACATTCAAAGAGAACAAAACCATGATTTTGATTATAGTTTCGTAGGGCGTGTATGTTTGCTAATTCCTTTGTTTTACGTACATTCGAGAATTTATTTATTCATTAATACCGGGTACCACATATAGACCTGTGGGAGATGTTGTTTTACATATAACTTCCGCATAGATAGAGTCTATATGATGTGGACTTAGTCGGATGTTGTCCCGACAACATAGTCGTTTGATGGCGGTGTCTTCTGGAGCCCTGTTTTGATTGGATGTGGTCTTTCTCCTCGGAAAATAAGTGTTATCAGTCATGGACAATTAGCATTGCTAATAAACTAGACCAATGTCAAACAATGCATATTACTGAGATACATGTACTAGATAAGTTACGGGATAAAGCCTCGTTTTAAATACTGGCCGGTTTATCGATCTCTCGTGAGCAGCGGTGAAAATAACCCAAAGCCTTTTTGTTCTGACAAACAGATACGTATCAAACATAACTGATAGTCCATATGAAAATGACCCAGCTAAAATGTGAATATTTCATTCATAAAGTTGGGTGACAGAATGGCAAACCTGAGTGAATTGCTTCATTCGTTTCAAAAATGGGTTGCCTTATAATAATTTTCGACAGTCAATTTAAGTTGGTTGGTTGTTTTACGTCCTTTTGAGAATAATTTACTCATATGGAAACGTCATCATTGCCGGTGAAGGGCTGCAAATTTAGGCCTGTGCTCGGCGCTTATGGCCTTTGAGCAGTGAGGGATCTTGATCATGTCACACCTGCTGTGACACGGGGCCTCGGTTTTTGCAGTTTCATCCAAAGGTATGCCCCATTTAGTGGCCTCTTACGACAAGCAAGGGGTATTGAGGATCTATTCTAACCAGGGTCCCCACGGGGCGACAGTCAAAAGTAGCTGAGAAATTATGGCACTAATTACCGAATTTGTTTTGCAATATAAGATTACCGATTTTGATTTGCCTTTAAGTAGTCTGATGAAGTTATCTACCATTTCTTTTTTGTGGGATGCAATCGTTCGTTTTCTTCTTTAACTTTGTAAATCAGATATATTCTAAAACATTATTTGCCACAAATTTATTGTCAAAATATTCCCATTAGGGTACTGTGACCACTTCAAACTTTCTCGGCTAGACATGATATGTCCTTAATGAATTGCTATGGGCATGAATTGTGCTCCTTTATTGGCTGACCCATTTCAATATTCTTACGAGGCAGAATTTTTTTTAAAAGCTTCTACAGAGGAAGAAGAAATATATATCTGTGATCTTTAACATCACATTTAGATAAGGGTGTTCACTCCTGATCCCATCTCTGGTGAATCCAGAGGTCCGTGTTTGCCCAACTCTTGTTTTGTATTCTGTTTGAGACTTACGAGATTCGTCACGTTTCGTTATCTTCGCCTTTTCATATATCGACAACGTTTTATCTGTTAATAATAATACATGTAATTTTCATTCATATGTCGATTCAGTATATCCCAGTGAACTCGTAATAAAACACACCACAGAATCTTCCACATCTGCTTCGTACTTATAATATATTTTATTGAACATAGACATAACGGCAATTTAGCAGAAATGGATGATTTCAGCTTCTCTAACGTATAAAATGGCGAAGTAAACAATGAGTTAAACGTAATCATAGTCCCAAAACATATATACAAAATCGAGTGTAGGGCAACACGGACCTCCGACAAAAGCGAAGGCAGGATCAGGTGCCATGGAGAAGTAAGCATCCTCTGCTGACCGGTCACACCCGCCGTGAGCCCGGATGCGAAACAAAGTTAACGGGGTTACCCGTCGTCAAATCTAGTACGAAAATGACAGTCTTACAAAGGGTATGAAACAAATCAGTCAACATATGACTTAGTGATAATTTGTAATCGCAAACAAGGTCATTATAGCGACCGTAGAATTTGCGAAATGATGTCGTTATAACACTGCAACATCAACGTTTTGGTTAGTAGTTGGCCTCGCTTTAAATGGCACTAACGTCAAATTCCCTGTTTATGTAGAACATTTGATTATCATGTACATATGGTGTGTGTATATGTCTCAACTGTTTCATTACGCAATATGTTGTTCTGCGTATGATCAATTCTTAAATCGAGGCAAACTACAGACAAACAAGCTGATGCTACAGGGGTTTTAGCAATCTCGTTTAAAGTCAGCATTTCGTAAATTCTATGTTCGTTATAACGACCCAATTTGCCAATACATGAAATTGAGTTTGACATATTTTATACAAATTGTTAGGTCGTTCTTTATATAACGATTTTGACTACAGATTACTCTGTTTACCTGATAACGGGTTCATGGCGAGGTCAATAGGGGATTCTGACTCCTCCTAGGCATCTGATACCACTTCTGGTCCACCAGGGGTCCGTGTTTGTCCAACTCTTAATTTGTATTCCCGTATAGGATTTATGAGATTAATCACTGCTCGATATCTTCACGTTTTCATGCATATCATAAACTTTGCCTTACACATATATAGGATTCATTTGTTGAAATCCACATTATGATCTTATTTTACTATTTCATCTTGCTCACAAATTACGCACCACATGAGGAGGTAATTATAAACAGGTTGCCGCCACTAACCCTAGTTTACAGTGAAGGAAATCATCAAAGTACTGATTGTACTCAGACGGCAAACCGACGTACGTGTATTAAATCGATCAAAATTAAAAATCTTAACATTCTGAATGTACAGTACTTAATGAGTATCAAAGCTTGCCTGAACAGTTGGCATATTACAATTATACTTCTTTAAAAAGTGTAAACATAGAGGGCTCATAAACATTTTCATCTTTAGAATCCATGAAACGAGTTTCGAGTCAAGGACAGTGACTTTTCGCTCTCAGTTTGGAGTTCTAGGGTGCTTAAGGGTGGAGGCATTTTTAACATCTAAAATTATTGAATATGGAGTGATCAAATGAAACAAAATTGATAAAGAGACAGACTAAAGTGTAGACGGACTTATGAACCACTATTCGTTTTGTGGCCTCTTAAAAGTCAACTTCTATGTTTACGCTTTGAGATGTAGCATAATTGCGATGTATTATTCAAACTGTTCATGCGAGCTAAACCATTCAATAAATTATAAACATCCACGCTGAACAATCAAAATTTTAATAAAAATGAGTGATCGATCGTACATGCTAATTCTGATTCTGTCTGAGTACTTTGATGGGTTTGTTTCTTGCTTTTTCGAAATTATTGACTGCTGATTCGGGTTGCTAAATTACTTTGCTTAAATTTTTAAAAAATGCTAATCATGGTGTTACAAATATATTTAGAAGTATCACAAAATGACAATACCGGTAATTGCAATACACATGCTACTGGTCATCTTCATTACTCTTGTGAAGTGTTTCGTCATCATAGCTATTCGTGGAAAGTTGGTTTTTCTTGAGAAGTTTTTCGTCTTCGTGGCTACTCCTGGGAAGTGCTTTGTCGTCATGGCTACTCGTGGGAAGTCTTTCGTCTCCATGGCTACTCAATGGGAAGTGTTTTGCCCTCAGAACTTTTAATGGGCTGTGTTTCAGGTCATCAGATTTGTTTCCAGTTGACTGATTATTCTTTCTTTTCCGGTAAATTAATACTCCTACTAGAGCTATTATTATTACTATGAGTGCTGCAACTAATGCACCTACTATGATTTCTAAATGTTCAACGATAGCACTGCCACGCCCTTTTTGATCTGTATAATTTAAATATCAATATTAGAACTATCAATTTTGAACTGAGGTAGCAATTAACCATCGATATCATTCCGTTTACCTATATACTTGCCTATTTGTCCACCACACGTGAGTGTTCCCTCAGGAGAAGC
>CAJDSM010015718.1:10035-21470 GCA_903981925.1 Ostrea lurida
AATATACTGTATGTGTGAATGAATGGATGATGATCTTTGTAAAATACCAAAAATTGCAAATTAAAAAAAACGTATACTTTTTATGGGTTGAAATTGGGGTTACAATCAAATTCATCATAAAGCTGAAAAACTACATTTAAAATTTGTAAACATATTTTTACGGTTTTAAAGTTATTACAACCCAAACTTTTAGGGTGGCCTACAAATTGTAGGTAGATATCCTATTACCATAAATGATCGGGTTTCTAGTGTAAATTTAGTGCCAAAACAAGGTGATAAACTATCATCAAATATTTGTTGGAGTTTTAAAAAACTATGATTACCCAAGTGGCCTTCCTTGTTATTAGCAAATCAGGAATACAGATAATTAACACATTGTATGATAGTTTAAACAGTCATGGTGCAGCAAAACATGGTTTTTAATCCTACAAAGGACTCAATCATTACAACATCTAAGACATCTTTTTGCCTAGGAAAAGTACTTATCATCCTTGCCCTTGTAAGTTGGGTAGGTCTAGAAACAAATTTAGCTCTATTTTTCTGGTGGGATTTATGCCTCTCCGGAAAATTTTTAATGGGAGGCCATATATATATTGTAGTCGCCCCGGTCGTGTCCGTCCGCAGCTAATATCTCCCTAACCTTTCATCAGAAAATTTAATACAATTTACCCACAAACATGTTTCTTGAGAAAGAAGCTTGTGAACCAAGGCTTTCAAAGGTCATTTTAGAAAAAGGTCAAGGTACTCAGAAACTTATAAAATATTCCTTATTCAACAGTTTTTAACAAAACAAGTTTCCCACTCTCCTAACCCTTTCATCATAAATCATCTTAATGATCACAAATATCCTTGGGACATGGAGAGATTTTTAGACTAAGGTCATTTTCAAATGGTTTCAAGGTCATCAAACATCTTACCATATATGATGAAAAAGTGCCTTATTCAACAAGTATTGAGGATGTATCTCAAAATAAGTAACAGGCCAAATGGGTTTCGTATAAAAGTCATTTCAAGGTCATTTTCCAAAGGTCAAAAGGTCACTGAGAACATGTTATCTATACAATTGAAAAATTCCTTATTTCAACAGTTTTTTAAACAAGTTATTGATCAATTTATATCACTAAATAAGTAACAAGCTAATTACCTTGTACTTTCAGTCAAAGTTTGACTAAAGATCATTTGTGTTTGAAAGTCAAAGTCATTAAATAATAATCTTGTATATGAAAACAAATCTTCATCTTAAACAATATTCAACAGTATTGAACTTTCGTTCTGATATCTCTCCAAAGCGAAGGCCATTGAGAAGAAATATATACCTTTATGGAGAAAACGTTTCCTTATTTCAAACATTTTTGAAAAGGTTATTGATCATATGTCGCACACACAAGCAAAGGCAAATGACTAACTGGCAAACAAAGGTCACACACCGTCATTTTGTAAAGTTGAGGTTAACTCAACATTTACGTTATATATATTAATAACCCTTTATTCAACAGTGTCGTTGTCATTATGTAAGTCAGTATTTCAATGGTTGATGCAGTTCGGGGAGCATTCATTTAGTTTTACTGATAATTCTTGTTTTGCAGTATTCTTCTAGTTCAAAGCTGAAGTTACTGCAACATGAAGTGTACAATAAGAGATATAAGCCCCCAAAGACAAAAATTCCTGTTGGAGCAATTGGTGTGTGCTGTCGGTGTGTGTGTGGTGTGTGTGTGTGTGTGTGTGTAGTGTGTGTGTGTGCTGTGTGTGGTGTGTGTTGGTAATTTGTACTTTGTCAAACCTATGCGGAGAAAAATGCCTTAGGAAAAATTCCCAATAAAATGTACATGTACTTATATGGGATTAAATCTCCAATGAACTTATTAGAAGAATAAATAAAATCTAAAAGAGTCTTTATTATAGGATTATCTCATGTAATAATTTAAATGATTCTGTTTTTGGTAGGATGATTTATCCTATCACTAGTAATTTTTAAGAAGCTGGAAAATGGTGTGTGTGCTTTTGTTTCAACTGTATATAATTTGCTATTTCATTTGTCAGTCAAGTACCAAATAAGTCCCTTGTCCCTTTTCAGAGGAATCTGTTTGGTTCTGGGACCAGTTTACAATGCAAGATGGATTGATCTGATGATTTAGGGTAAATTGATATTAAATTTTCAAAACATGAAATAAAATCAATTAAAGAATTAATTTGATTTGTATAGGAAAAAAGTTCCTCACTAATAACAATTAATAACGGAATTTAAATCCTATGCTATCTTATTAACAAATGAGATAATTCATCCTATGGACTTTTTTAATTTTAAGCCATGTTATATAGGAGTAATTATCCTATTGAAAATCATAGGATTAATTTTCTCATTTTGGATTATTTTTCTCCCATAGGATAATGAAAGGATTTGATAGAATAAAAAATCCCCCCATTCCCCTCCAGGAATTATTGCCTTTTTAAAAGAGCTTATATCTTCTTATCGTATAAGTTTTTGAACTAAAAGATACTGCCAAAAAATCCCACTAGATACAGTTAATTTGCCTTTCTGTATCTATATCAAAAAGGGTAGTAAACGTCTGCGACTTTCTCGTGTGGAAGTTAAATGTCGCATCTGTTAAATTATAAAATTCATTTAAAGCTTTAACTTTAATTTGATATAGAAGTTGTAATGAGCACTCCCTTTCTTTTTTTAAGAATTTTACACAGCAAGTATCCATGTACCATTGAAATTAATGAGATCGTTTCAAGTGTAAATGTTATTAATAAATAGAGAGCGAATTAGCTATAAAATTAAGATGAAATCTTGAAAATACGGACTGGTTTTAAAGGTTACCCATTGAATGATTATATACAATATGATTTACCCGTCAATTCTTAAATTTGGCGATCTACCTGGTAAATGAATTCAATAAAAGATGATCAATAAGCTAATGTTTGAAAAGATTCCATTAGCAAAAAACTCATTTGAGCAATTTAGTTTTATAGGGGTAACGCTGATTGTTATATTCAGTTACGTATTCAACATCCAAGCTTTGACTTTATGTATATTTTATGATCACCATCAGCATTAGTACTTTAAAAATTTACATCGTCATTCAGTTCTACGTGAGATTACTGCTAATTTTTCTTAAATATTCCACAGATCAACATGGGTATCTTGTACATTACAATTGCACATGTTTTTTTACATGTTTCAATGTATCAGTTGCTCAGTACATATATGTATTCTCTTGTATTTCTAGATCTTAAATAAATTACTTTTTAGCTCTTTTTATCGCCTCCCTTTTTTTGTCGTCGTCCTTTCTGTCCGTTAACTTTATGCCCATTTTCGACTTCTTCTCTAGAACCCACTGGGCCAAATTCAACCCAAACTTGGTACAAATCATCCTTAGATTACAAGGGGATTTCAGGTTTCTTCAATCTGAAGGACCGCGGCCTCCATTCAAAAAGGGAAGATAATCACGAAAATGCAAAAATAGGGTTGTTGTTCATGACATTTAAAAATCTTTTCAAGAACCAATGGCCAGAAAAGCTTGAACTTTATTATGAAATTTTCCTGATATATAGCATATTCAATTTTGTTCAAATCATGACCCCTGGGGAATGGTGGGCCCAATAGGGATCAATATTTGCATGTGAATATGTAAAGTGAAAAATCTTAAAGAAATTCTTCTCAAGAACCACTTTGCCAGAAAACCTTTAAATTTATATGACAGTTTCCTGATATAGAGATTCATATTTGTTCCAAATCATGACTCCCGGTGGGTGCGTTGGGGCCACCAATAGGGGATCAAAGTTTGACATATGAATACGTAGGGAAATCTTCTTTCTCAAGAACCACTGGGGCCAGAAAAACTTGAAAATTATATGAAAGATATATATATATATATATAAGGAACATTTATTTAAAAAATCTTTCTCAAGAACCACTGGGGCCAGCATATTGAAAGCTTCCTGATATAGTGGAGAATTCAAGTTTTTGTCAAAATCATGACTCTCGGGGCATGATGGGGCCACATTAGGAGACTCAAAGTTTACATTTGAATACAGTAGTAAGGAAAAATCTTTTAAAATTAAAAATCTTCTACTTCAAGAACCACTGGGCCAGAAGCAAACAATTATTTTTCCCAAAAAGCTTCCTGATATAGAGATAAAATGCAAAATTTTGATTAGAATCATACCCCCCGGAGTAGTTGGGGCCACCAATTATGGGATCAGATATTTTTACATAAAATGTTTTTCTCCAGAAACCCACATCGTCCAATTTTAAGGAAACTTGGTACTAATCATCTTTTGGTGAAGGTGATTCAAGTTGTTCAAATGAAGACCAGGCCCCCATTAAAGGGGATGATAAGAACGAACATTTTGCAAAAATAGTGTGACATTGGTCAGTATAATTCTTGAACAATTTTAAGATAGAGCTTTCGTTATATGTGGTATGGCAAGATCTTTCATTTTATAACATGATGCATCTTCGCAAGCCAAGTGTCCGATTTGCTTACTGCCATCTCCCCCTTGGCAGTATTTTAGTCGCGACTTGAATTGCTCATCCTAAAACGGGCAAGATTGCGAGTTTATCGCTCTGTGACCGGCGCGAAACAAAAAAGCTAGGCAATCGATTCTAGTCTGCTGGGTATGTTTACAAATGGAGTTGGAACGGATGACCAAGAGAATAACATTGAAAGAAAATTTGGTATACAGTTTTAAGGCAAAAATTCAAGTAGATGGCATCAGAGCGGTTTGTGAAACTCAAACCGAACAGGTATTGAATGGCGCGACTTGAGGATGCCATGGGAAGTCAAAAGCCGCGATATTGAATCTCGCCTAAATCTTGCCAAAGGGGAGATGACCAGTAAGCGAATCGGACCACTTGGCTTGCGAAGATGAACATGATTGTATAATCTTGTGACCCCTTGGCTTTACTAGAACAGCAAGGTGGTGCTGGTCATTATGGTTGGTTGAGACAATACACGTGCTTATGTGTATTTTCATTTTCAGTGTTTTTGTGATCCTTTTGGCAACAATATTGGGGTGAAAATTTTCCACCAAGGAATACCAGATTGATTGAAAATTCTTTTTGAAATCACCACTGCCTGAATCAGGGGCTAGTCACTCAGGAAAGCGAGTGCGACATGAGGCCTCTTGTTTTATTTTAAATTTTAAATTTTTTGCTTTTTACAATCTTCATTTCTTTTAGAAAAGTGTTTGAAAAAACATTACAATTATCTTTTTAATTGGCTTTAATTCTGACAAACAGAACTATACCTCTCTAAGTGCATTTAAAAAAAGAAAGAATTGCACTTTACCCAGCATTATTTTCCTGTATGATGTTTTGATACTTACATGTTTCTTTTGCTTCTTTGTAATATCAATTGGAAGTTAGGTTGCTATTTCATTTTTGAAAAGTTCAAGCAGTAAAGTATACAGAGCAAAACTCTCTCTTCCTTCTTACGATTTTATTTCGCAACATTCATCTTTCCATTCATTATCCAAATCTTCGTTCCGCTATTTTGAACCAAAAATTTTAAAACAAAGGCCTGGGGAAGGGAAATGTATTTATGCACATCATCCTTCAAAAAAATTAAAAATGTCCCAGTTCTGCCAAAAATTTATCAGTTTATCGTCTGATAATTACCAAGGTTCATATAAAATCAGTACTTTCAATTATGTATAAACCTATTTTGCGAAAATAATATAATTAAAAAAAAATGCTGTTTAAAAAAATTGTCAAAACCATTTTTTTTTATAACAGATTTTTTAAAATATTATTTGTGAAGGTTTCCTACACAGCAGGTGGAACATTTTCAACAATCTTTCGAATTTCTACATTTTAAAAAATTGATATGTGAAGATGTTGCGAAGATATCCCCTTTATGATGATAATGCATGATTGGTGATTATAATTGATAATAAATAAAGTCTACAGATTTTGACAATGAACTAACAAAAAGAGGAACGTTCTGTTTCATATTAACCATTTTCATAACTGCCGATACCCTACACGTACATTTATAGGCGTTTCGCTCCAGATTCAGAAATCCACCCCAGAGACGGATTTAGACGGGGACTAGCGTATTTACAACTCTCAATGTGGAGATGTTTTACACATAAAATGTCCATTTGGGTCTGCAACCCTCCCCCCCCCCTGAAAAAAAACCGAGGCCATATCTTGAGTCCCGCCTTTTGGATTTTTTTTTATCTCGCCCCCTCATGTATGCTTTAAGTGCAAGAGGATAAATATGTGAATTTGAGCTGATTCCAACTTTTTGGCCGTTTCACGGTTTAAATAGCCGGTATTTTCTTGAGGATAAATCTTAAATCTTGCGAAACAGGAGACCTTAACAACCAAAAACTCATGCATTATATCGGCTCATATTCCTTCACCAAACTCCCGGTTTTACACGTTACATGGTTTATTGCTGCTTTTAAAGATATAATTAAAGAACCTCGTCGCTGTAATTTAACCTTTGTTACATTGTATATCGTTTGTTGTCCACTTCAACTTTACGATATCTCGATATATACAGTTATCCAAACACTACGAATTATGCAAAACAAAAACAACTGCATCAAACAGCATTAAAAACACTTCATAATATGAATTTTGTAGGATAGAGGGTTGTCGGTTTGTGTGGTTGCGTGGATATGAACAATTATTATCAGAATAGAAATAAATACGGGTACGACTGATTACCCAATATTTTTTTTATGTTCCAAAATCATAAAACTCAATTATAATGAATTAAATCACAGAAGTTTTCATCGTTTGGATTTACTAAAATATCATACAGACTCTTACCACCGACAATTCCTTGCTAATTTGTAAAAATTTGCTTGTGCACCACATTATAAAACAGGGAGTTTCGCTGTTCTTTATTTGTATATTTAAAATATCTTGTATATGGCGTATATGAAAATGTTTTTTGGAAGCATGCCATAAAACCACTGTATTGTACGATGAATAGCCAATTTCTGCCCCTAGTCTTAAAGTACAAATAGTAAATGCTTAGGGATCAATCGATATCATTTTTAATTCCCTAGTAGGAAGAAATAGCAAAATTCAAGTCATACACATCAACTAATAAGTAAAGTTTAAATGCCATTCGATAGTCATAACACCTAACAATCAACACGTTGACGTACAACTTTAAATAATTTCATTAAAACGCGTTCGGTAAGTTCATTTCTAGATCTTTACAAGCTTCATTTAAAGTTGGGCTATTTTTTCTTCCACAAAATGATGAACAGTTTGGTTGTGATGTAAGCAGTAGACTGTTGCACGTCCATAGTCAGGTTCAATATTAGGTGTCTCGAAATTTCATTTTAAACCTCAGTTTATCCTATCATTGATTGTCCCTTTACTTCCATGAGGCGATGAAGCCTCGATTCATGATGATATAAATTCAACAATTTTTTCCGTTTGTTCAAAAAGTTCACACAGATTCTGGTAGACTTAACTGTTAATTGCTACCGAACACTATGCTTTATTCAAATAACCATTGATACATTTTATTCTAATTTAGACATTATCATGCTTAATATCATAGCAGTTAGTAAATGAGAGTGTTTTATTGTTGAGAACTCTTGTAAGTTAAAAGGACTTGTGATCAAACCTTGTTTGTATAATATGTACTTGTACAATAAATTATGTTCAAATCAACCCTGGCGTTATCTTTAATTATCAGCATGAATTTGTGTTTTTCAACAGGTTTAATTCAAAAGTGCTTTACTATTAATCTTATACAAGTTTGCTAAAGCACCGACTGACTATGCATTAGAAATTCCACAGAACGTAAACCCATAGTCTCGCGTTAAAGAAAGAAAAATATGGCAAACTGATATTCTCGAAAATAAACTATTATTTATCAACTACAAAAAAGTTAAATATTGACTTTATCTATAAAGATTCCCAGTCCATTGTGCTCGGGACTAAGCGGTTTTAACACAGCAATTCTTAAACGTTTGTTGCTCTTTCAAAAAGATTGGACACTCATTGTGGAGAAGAGAATCACCTACCAAAGAAAAACCATTACTAGACCTTAAAAGATCGATTATTGAAAAAGAAGCTATGGCAAATAAAAATTTCAATTAAAATTTCTAATGAAAAGAATATTAGGCTGCAGACTTAAATTTTGATGGTGAATAGAAACCCGACAGTGTACTCAACGTGGTTTTATAAAATTCAAATGTACGTGTAATGGAATACGTTCAGCAAATTGAAATGGACCTGTGCCAAAAAATAGAGCATAATAACGAAGACCTCTATCTATAATAGCTCATTTCCCCATCCCAGGGTACACCATGGACTCATACAACGTCCATCTTATCTTTAGAAAGGCGTGTTATTAAAACTGAATATATTAAACAACTATATCAATTAGTCTTGGTTTGAATTAAAGAACATTACAACCAGAAAGTCAACGTGAACTATCTTGTTTTAAACCAAATTTATATATTACTTGTTTCTTTTGAAGTTAAAGGCAATCGAATTCTTTATAATTCTTTTTTGTGGTTCTTTTGTCGAGTCTCTTTTCAAACCCTCAAGGAAAAATGACATTTTATATAACTTTGGAAATCCACTAATTCAATTTACATTTCCAACGGAAACTGAAAATTTAAGAAATCCTTAAAATTTGCGCCCACAATCTAACGGCAGTATTTGAAATGGATCTTACTGTTTCATGATAAATAATTATTGTATTTAGTTTTAAACAATATTTATTCAATACAATTTAACAACATGTAATTACATAACATAAGCAAACAACAGAGATGGGAAAGCAAGTCAATACAATGACTTATGTAAATATACTGTATTTGAATGTAAAGGCAAAGATAGATGAACAGTGATCAATTGTAAGTCAAATTAATACAAAAATAAGAGTTGGCAAACACGGACCCTGGACAACCAGAGGTGGGATCAGCATGCCTATATATAGGAGGAGTAAGCATCCCCTGTTGACCGGTCACACCCGGCAGTGAGCACAGTATTATGATAGGAAAATTATCTGTATTTGAATTGATTCACTGTATATGATAAATAAGTGATCTACCTCTGCGGTTCAGGGATTCATCTTTCCCCTACTCTTGATTTTAAATTTTTTAAACAGGTGCAACATTTAACTTCGGACACGACAAAGTCCAGACTTTGTGCTCCCCTTTCTAATATAGGTATACTAGAAGGCATAATAAGGCAAAAATCAACTAGTACAACTTATACAATAAGAGATATAAGCTCTTAAAAGACAAAAATCCTGTGGGAGAATGTTTTTTTTTTTTTTTATTCTATCAAAATCCTTTCATTATCCTTTTGCCGAATTTAAAATTATTTCTTTATATCATGATTAATAACAAGATGTATTTGAAATGACGTCCACTAATTTGTGATGAATGAAATAAGGCAAAATAACGAACAGTGATCAATCTCGTAAGTCCTAAATATAATAGAATACAAAACCAAGGGTTGGGCAAGCACGGACCCCTACATACACCATAAGTGGGATCAAGTGCCTAGGAGTTTGATAAATAATTGACTTTATATGAAACGATGTCATTGTATCATGGCCATATTTGAAATAGCATCAGTACTGTATGATAAATGACTGACTGTATTTGAAATAATTTCACTGTATTATGAAAAATAACTGGCTGTATTTGAAGTGATGATGGATAACTAGATGTATATGATATTAGATCTCTGTATTATGATGAATAACTGCTTGTATTTGTAATGATCGTATTGATAGATAATTGGCTAAATTTGAAATAACGTCACCGTATTTTGATGACTGGATGTATTTCAAATTATATCACTGCATTATGACAAATGGGATGATTTCAGGTTGTTTATCATCAACTTCACATATTTGAACCCGTGGGGGTCCGAGTTAGAATAAGTCGATCTCCAGCATCCCTTTGTGTGTGGTAAGAGGCGACCGAATGGGGAAGTCATTCGGATGAGACCGCAAAACTCGAGGCTCCGTGTCACAGCAGGTGTGGCACGGTATATGGTGTTTATAAAATGTCTCTCAGATAATTCAATACGCAAAATCTTGTTCTCTGTGTGATCAATTTTAAATCGAGACAGGCTACTGAAAAAGTTGATGTTGCAGGGGTTTCAACAGTCACATCTAAAGTCTGCATTAAAGCAAATATTATGGTCGTTATATTAACGATCTAGTTAAGAAATAAAGCACGCGTTTTCGTGGTTGTTGCCGAATAACCTCCGAGGTGGAGAAATGTTGTTTGTAAATATAAAAGCCGAGGCGAAAACAAGTACTTTATTTCTATTCTACCACGGCTAAAAAATCAAGATGACTGTTTTCCTCTATTAAGAAACGAAATAGTTCAAATCATGACGTCAGTCTGGCTGTTCCGCGTTTCACCCTTGTAAACAACCTTTCGAGTTTGCCTCGTGAGAAGATTAGATGTCATGGCGATCGCACAGTAGAACTCGTTTCGGTTTCTAGTACTAGGGAGGTTTTTGGAACAGCCACGCGTCATCTGTAAAATGATATTTAACATGCTAATATGGAATACACAAAGTATACAGCTGATCTAAAATGTGAAATATACATGTAATTTACATAGTTTCGAATTTCAAATCCACGGTTTTCTTCAGATTGTGTCAAAAGGAGAGATTGTGTATCACTTCTCATAATCCATTGTGACGTAGCGTGGTATAACGTAGAATAATGACTGCAGCATCTCTGAGAACTTTTCAATAACCGTGGTAGAATTGCCAATACAAACTGCCATTTTGCCAAATGCTGTCTGACGTGTTTCATACCAATTGTTAGGCCGTTCTTTATATACGCTGAGTTGGCTGCAGATTACTCTGTTTGCCTGATCGGGATAAAGGGTTCACGGCAGTGGTGACCGGTCGACAGGGGATGCTTACTTCCCCTCGACAGCAGATCCGACCTCTGGTGTATCCGGGGGTCAACCGTCTTTGTTCAGCTCTTAATTTGTATACCGTATAGTACCATGACCACTGTTCGTTATCTTCACCTTTTCATCATGACAAATAACTGGTTGTATTTGGAATGATTTCATGGTACATTTGTATTATGCTAAAGCATTTGCTATATTGTTTATGGTAAATAATAATAATAAATAACGGACTGTACTTGAAATGATTTCACTGTTTGATGATAAATAACTTGCTGTATTTGAAAAACTTACACTGTATTATGATGAAAATTCGCTTTGTGAGGTGGAAGTGGTTATAGTGCGTGAGTGTGTATGTTTGGAGTATGTGATAGTATGCTATTGCTATTGTCACTTTGAAATAATTTCACTGTATTATGATGAAGAACTTGCTGTATTTGAAATAAATCACTATAATATGATGAAGAACTTGCTGTATTTGAAATAATTTACTGTATTATGATGAATAACTTGGTGTATTTGAAATACTTTCTCTGTAATATGGTGAATAACTT
>CAJDSM010015718.1:21495-40335 GCA_903981925.1 Ostrea lurida
AATATACTGTATGTGTGAATGAATGGATGATGATCTTTGTAAAATACCAAAAATTGCAAATTAAAAAAAACGTATACTTTTTATGGGTTGAAATTGGGGTTACAATCAAATTCATCATAAAGCTGAAAAACTACATTTAAAATTTGTAAACATATTTTTACGGTTTTAAAGTTATTACAACCCAAACTTTTAGGGTGGCCTACAAATTGTAGGTAGATATCCTATTACCATAAATGATCGGGTTTCTAGTGTAAATTTAGTGCCAAAACAAGGTGATAAACTATCATCAAATATTTGTTGGAGTTTTAAAAAACTATGATTACCCAAGTGGCCTTCCTTGTTATTAGCAAATCAGGAATACAGATAATTAACACATTGTATGATAGTTTAAACAGTCATGGTGCAGCAAAACATGGTTTTTAATCCTACAAAGGACTCAATCATTACAACATCTAAGACATCTTTTTGCCTAGGAAAAGTACTTATCATCCTTGCCCTTGTAAGTTGGGTAGGTCTAGAAACAAATTTAGCTCTATTTTTCTGGTGGGATTTATGCCTCTCCGGAAAATTTTTAATGGGAGGCCATATATATATTGTAGTCGCCCCGGTCGTGTCCGTCCGCAGCTAATATCTCCCTAACCTTTCATCAGAAAATTTAATACAATTTACCCACAAACATGTTTCTTGAGAAAGAAGCTTGTGAACCAAGGCTTTCAAAGGTCATTTTAGAAAAAGGTCAAGGTACTCAGAAACTTATAAAATATTCCTTATTCAACAGTTTTTAACAAAACAAGTTTCCCACTCTCCTAACCCTTTCATCATAAATCATCTTAATGATCACAAATATCCTTGGGACATGGAGAGATTTTTAGACTAAGGTCATTTTCAAATGGTTTCAAGGTCATCAAACATCTTACCATATATGATGAAAAAGTGCCTTATTCAACAAGTATTGAGGATGTATCTCAAAATAAGTAACAGGCCAAATGGGTTTCGTATAAAAGTCATTTCAAGGTCATTTTCCAAAGGTCAAAAGGTCACTGAGAACATGTTATCTATACAATTGAAAAATTCCTTATTTCAACAGTTTTTTAAACAAGTTATTGATCAATTTATATCACTAAATAAGTAACAAGCTAATTACCTTGTACTTTCAGTCAAAGTTTGACTAAAGATCATTTGTGTTTGAAAGTCAAAGTCATTAAATAATAATCTTGTATATGAAAACAAATCTTCATCTTAAACAATATTCAACAGTATTGAACTTTCGTTCTGATATCTCTCCAAAGCGAAGGCCATTGAGAAGAAATATATACCTTTATGGAGAAAACGTTTCCTTATTTCAAACATTTTTGAAAAGGTTATTGATCATATGTCGCACACACAAGCAAAGGCAAATGACTAACTGGCAAACAAAGGTCACACACCGTCATTTTGTAAAGTTGAGGTTAACTCAACATTTACGTTATATATATTAATAACCCTTTATTCAACAGTGTCGTTGTCATTATGTAAGTCAGTATTTCAATGGTTGATGCAGTTCGGGGAGCATTCATTTAGTTTTACTGATAATTCTTGTTTTGCAGTATTCTTCTAGTTCAAAGCTGAAGTTACTGCAACATGAAGTGTACAATAAGAGATATAAGCCCCCAAAGACAAAAATTCCTGTTGGAGCAATTGGTGTGTGCTGTCGGTGTGTGTGTGGTGTGTGTGTGTGTGTGTGTGTAGTGTGTGTGTGTGCTGTGTGTGGTGTGTGTTGGTAATTTGTACTTTGTCAAACCTATGCGGAGAAAAATGCCTTAGGAAAAATTCCCAATAAAATGTACATGTACTTATATGGGATTAAATCTCCAATGAACTTATTAGAAGAATAAATAAAATCTAAAAGAGTCTTTATTATAGGATTATCTCATGTAATAATTTAAATGATTCTGTTTTTGGTAGGATGATTTATCCTATCACTAGTAATTTTTAAGAAGCTGGAAAATGGTGTGTGTGCTTTTGTTTCAACTGTATATAATTTGCTATTTCATTTGTCAGTCAAGTACCAAATAAGTCCCTTGTCCCTTTTCAGAGGAATCTGTTTGGTTCTGGGACCAGTTTACAATGCAAGATGGATTGATCTGATGATTTAGGGTAAATTGATATTAAATTTTCAAAACATGAAATAAAATCAATTAAAGAATTAATTTGATTTGTATAGGAAAAAAGTTCCTCACTAATAACAATTAATAACGGAATTTAAATCCTATGCTATCTTATTAACAAATGAGATAATTCATCCTATGGACTTTTTTAATTTTAAGCCATGTTATATAGGAGTAATTATCCTATTGAAAATCATAGGATTAATTTTCTCATTTTGGATTATTTTTCTCCCATAGGATAATGAAAGGATTTGATAGAATAAAAAATCCCCCCATTCCCCTCCAGGAATTATTGCCTTTTTAAAAGAGCTTATATCTTCTTATCGTATAAGTTTTTGAACTAAAAGATACTGCCAAAAAATCCCACTAGATACAGTTAATTTGCCTTTCTGTATCTATATCAAAAAGGGTAGTAAACGTCTGCGACTTTCTCGTGTGGAAGTTAAATGTCGCATCTGTTAAATTATAAAATTCATTTAAAGCTTTAACTTTAATTTGATATAGAAGTTGTAATGAGCACTCCCTTTCTTTTTTTAAGAATTTTACACAGCAAGTATCCATGTACCATTGAAATTAATGAGATCGTTTCAAGTGTAAATGTTATTAATAAATAGAGAGCGAATTAGCTATAAAATTAAGATGAAATCTTGAAAATACGGACTGGTTTTAAAGGTTACCCATTGAATGATTATATACAATATGATTTACCCGTCAATTCTTAAATTTGGCGATCTACCTGGTAAATGAATTCAATAAAAGATGATCAATAAGCTAATGTTTGAAAAGATTCCATTAGCAAAAAACTCATTTGAGCAATTTAGTTTTATAGGGGTAACGCTGATTGTTATATTCAGTTACGTATTCAACATCCAAGCTTTGACTTTATGTATATTTTATGATCACCATCAGCATTAGTACTTTAAAAATTTACATCGTCATTCAGTTCTACGTGAGATTACTGCTAATTTTTCTTAAATATTCCACAGATCAACATGGGTATCTTGTACATTACAATTGCACATGTTTTTTTACATGTTTCAATGTATCAGTTGCTCAGTACATATATGTATTCTCTTGTATTTCTAGATCTTAAATAAATTACTTTTTAGCTCTTTTTATCGCCTCCCTTTTTTTGTCGTCGTCCTTTCTGTCCGTTAACTTTATGCCCATTTTCGACTTCTTCTCTAGAACCCACTGGGCCAAATTCAACCCAAACTTGGTACAAATCATCCTTAGATTACAAGGGGATTTCAGGTTTCTTCAATCTGAAGGACCGCGGCCTCCATTCAAAAAGGGAAGATAATCACGAAAATGCAAAAATAGGGTTGTTGTTCATGACATTTAAAAATCTTTTCAAGAACCAATGGCCAGAAAAGCTTGAACTTTATTATGAAATTTTCCTGATATATAGCATATTCAATTTTGTTCAAATCATGACCCCTGGGGAATGGTGGGCCCAATAGGGATCAATATTTGCATGTGAATATGTAAAGTGAAAAATCTTAAAGAAATTCTTCTCAAGAACCACTTTGCCAGAAAACCTTTAAATTTATATGACAGTTTCCTGATATAGAGATTCATATTTGTTCCAAATCATGACTCCCGGTGGGTGCGTTGGGGCCACCAATAGGGGATCAAAGTTTGACATATGAATACGTAGGGAAATCTTCTTTCTCAAGAACCACTGGGGCCAGAAAAACTTGAAAATTATATGAAAGATATATATATATATATATAAGGAACATTTATTTAAAAAATCTTTCTCAAGAACCACTGGGGCCAGCATATTGAAAGCTTCCTGATATAGTGGAGAATTCAAGTTTTTGTCAAAATCATGACTCTCGGGGCATGATGGGGCCACATTAGGAGACTCAAAGTTTACATTTGAATACAGTAGTAAGGAAAAATCTTTTAAAATTAAAAATCTTCTACTTCAAGAACCACTGGGCCAGAAGCAAACAATTATTTTTCCCAAAAAGCTTCCTGATATAGAGATAAAATGCAAAATTTTGATTAGAATCATACCCCCCGGAGTAGTTGGGGCCACCAATTATGGGATCAGATATTTTTACATAAAATGTTTTTCTCCAGAAACCCACATCGTCCAATTTTAAGGAAACTTGGTACTAATCATCTTTTGGTGAAGGTGATTCAAGTTGTTCAAATGAAGACCAGGCCCCCATTAAAGGGGATGATAAGAACGAACATTTTGCAAAAATAGTGTGACATTGGTCAGTATAATTCTTGAACAATTTTAAGATAGAGCTTTCGTTATATGTGGTATGGCAAGATCTTTCATTTTATAACATGATGCATCTTCGCAAGCCAAGTGTCCGATTTGCTTACTGCCATCTCCCCCTTGGCAGTATTTTAGTCGCGACTTGAATTGCTCATCCTAAAACGGGCAAGATTGCGAGTTTATCGCTCTGTGACCGGCGCGAAACAAAAAAGCTAGGCAATCGATTCTAGTCTGCTGGGTATGTTTACAAATGGAGTTGGAACGGATGACCAAGAGAATAACATTGAAAGAAAATTTGGTATACAGTTTTAAGGCAAAAATTCAAGTAGATGGCATCAGAGCGGTTTGTGAAACTCAAACCGAACAGGTATTGAATGGCGCGACTTGAGGATGCCATGGGAAGTCAAAAGCCGCGATATTGAATCTCGCCTAAATCTTGCCAAAGGGGAGATGACCAGTAAGCGAATCGGACCACTTGGCTTGCGAAGATGAACATGATTGTATAATCTTGTGACCCCTTGGCTTTACTAGAACAGCAAGGTGGTGCTGGTCATTATGGTTGGTTGAGACAATACACGTGCTTATGTGTATTTTCATTTTCAGTGTTTTTGTGATCCTTTTGGCAACAATATTGGGGTGAAAATTTTCCACCAAGGAATACCAGATTGATTGAAAATTCTTTTTGAAATCACCACTGCCTGAATCAGGGGCTAGTCACTCAGGAAAGCGAGTGCGACATGAGGCCTCTTGTTTTATTTTAAATTTTAAATTTTTTGCTTTTTACAATCTTCATTTCTTTTAGAAAAGTGTTTGAAAAAACATTACAATTATCTTTTTAATTGGCTTTAATTCTGACAAACAGAACTATACCTCTCTAAGTGCATTTAAAAAAAGAAAGAATTGCACTTTACCCAGCATTATTTTCCTGTATGATGTTTTGATACTTACATGTTTCTTTTGCTTCTTTGTAATATCAATTGGAAGTTAGGTTGCTATTTCATTTTTGAAAAGTTCAAGCAGTAAAGTATACAGAGCAAAACTCTCTCTTCCTTCTTACGATTTTATTTCGCAACATTCATCTTTCCATTCATTATCCAAATCTTCGTTCCGCTATTTTGAACCAAAAATTTTAAAACAAAGGCCTGGGGAAGGGAAATGTATTTATGCACATCATCCTTCAAAAAAATTAAAAATGTCCCAGTTCTGCCAAAAATTTATCAGTTTATCGTCTGATAATTACCAAGGTTCATATAAAATCAGTACTTTCAATTATGTATAAACCTATTTTGCGAAAATAATATAATTAAAAAAAAATGCTGTTTAAAAAAATTGTCAAAACCATTTTTTTTTATAACAGATTTTTTAAAATATTATTTGTGAAGGTTTCCTACACAGCAGGTGGAACATTTTCAACAATCTTTCGAATTTCTACATTTTAAAAAATTGATATGTGAAGATGTTGCGAAGATATCCCCTTTATGATGATAATGCATGATTGGTGATTATAATTGATAATAAATAAAGTCTACAGATTTTGACAATGAACTAACAAAAAGAGGAACGTTCTGTTTCATATTAACCATTTTCATAACTGCCGATACCCTACACGTACATTTATAGGCGTTTCGCTCCAGATTCAGAAATCCACCCCAGAGACGGATTTAGACGGGGACTAGCGTATTTACAACTCTCAATGTGGAGATGTTTTACACATAAAATGTCCATTTGGGTCTGCAACCCTCCCCCCCCCCTGAAAAAAAACCGAGGCCATATCTTGAGTCCCGCCTTTTGGATTTTTTTTTATCTCGCCCCCTCATGTATGCTTTAAGTGCAAGAGGATAAATATGTGAATTTGAGCTGATTCCAACTTTTTGGCCGTTTCACGGTTTAAATAGCCGGTATTTTCTTGAGGATAAATCTTAAATCTTGCGAAACAGGAGACCTTAACAACCAAAAACTCATGCATTATATCGGCTCATATTCCTTCACCAAACTCCCGGTTTTACACGTTACATGGTTTATTGCTGCTTTTAAAGATATAATTAAAGAACCTCGTCGCTGTAATTTAACCTTTGTTACATTGTATATCGTTTGTTGTCCACTTCAACTTTACGATATCTCGATATATACAGTTATCCAAACACTACGAATTATGCAAAACAAAAACAACTGCATCAAACAGCATTAAAAACACTTCATAATATGAATTTTGTAGGATAGAGGGTTGTCGGTTTGTGTGGTTGCGTGGATATGAACAATTATTATCAGAATAGAAATAAATACGGGTACGACTGATTACCCAATATTTTTTTTATGTTCCAAAATCATAAAACTCAATTATAATGAATTAAATCACAGAAGTTTTCATCGTTTGGATTTACTAAAATATCATACAGACTCTTACCACCGACAATTCCTTGCTAATTTGTAAAAATTTGCTTGTGCACCACATTATAAAACAGGGAGTTTCGCTGTTCTTTATTTGTATATTTAAAATATCTTGTATATGGCGTATATGAAAATGTTTTTTGGAAGCATGCCATAAAACCACTGTATTGTACGATGAATAGCCAATTTCTGCCCCTAGTCTTAAAGTACAAATAGTAAATGCTTAGGGATCAATCGATATCATTTTTAATTCCCTAGTAGGAAGAAATAGCAAAATTCAAGTCATACACATCAACTAATAAGTAAAGTTTAAATGCCATTCGATAGTCATAACACCTAACAATCAACACGTTGACGTACAACTTTAAATAATTTCATTAAAACGCGTTCGGTAAGTTCATTTCTAGATCTTTACAAGCTTCATTTAAAGTTGGGCTATTTTTTCTTCCACAAAATGATGAACAGTTTGGTTGTGATGTAAGCAGTAGACTGTTGCACGTCCATAGTCAGGTTCAATATTAGGTGTCTCGAAATTTCATTTTAAACCTCAGTTTATCCTATCATTGATTGTCCCTTTACTTCCATGAGGCGATGAAGCCTCGATTCATGATGATATAAATTCAACAATTTTTTCCGTTTGTTCAAAAAGTTCACACAGATTCTGGTAGACTTAACTGTTAATTGCTACCGAACACTATGCTTTATTCAAATAACCATTGATACATTTTATTCTAATTTAGACATTATCATGCTTAATATCATAGCAGTTAGTAAATGAGAGTGTTTTATTGTTGAGAACTCTTGTAAGTTAAAAGGACTTGTGATCAAACCTTGTTTGTATAATATGTACTTGTACAATAAATTATGTTCAAATCAACCCTGGCGTTATCTTTAATTATCAGCATGAATTTGTGTTTTTCAACAGGTTTAATTCAAAAGTGCTTTACTATTAATCTTATACAAGTTTGCTAAAGCACCGACTGACTATGCATTAGAAATTCCACAGAACGTAAACCCATAGTCTCGCGTTAAAGAAAGAAAAATATGGCAAACTGATATTCTCGAAAATAAACTATTATTTATCAACTACAAAAAAGTTAAATATTGACTTTATCTATAAAGATTCCCAGTCCATTGTGCTCGGGACTAAGCGGTTTTAACACAGCAATTCTTAAACGTTTGTTGCTCTTTCAAAAAGATTGGACACTCATTGTGGAGAAGAGAATCACCTACCAAAGAAAAACCATTACTAGACCTTAAAAGATCGATTATTGAAAAAGAAGCTATGGCAAATAAAAATTTCAATTAAAATTTCTAATGAAAAGAATATTAGGCTGCAGACTTAAATTTTGATGGTGAATAGAAACCCGACAGTGTACTCAACGTGGTTTTATAAAATTCAAATGTACGTGTAATGGAATACGTTCAGCAAATTGAAATGGACCTGTGCCAAAAAATAGAGCATAATAACGAAGACCTCTATCTATAATAGCTCATTTCCCCATCCCAGGGTACACCATGGACTCATACAACGTCCATCTTATCTTTAGAAAGGCGTGTTATTAAAACTGAATATATTAAACAACTATATCAATTAGTCTTGGTTTGAATTAAAGAACATTACAACCAGAAAGTCAACGTGAACTATCTTGTTTTAAACCAAATTTATATATTACTTGTTTCTTTTGAAGTTAAAGGCAATCGAATTCTTTATAATTCTTTTTTGTGGTTCTTTTGTCGAGTCTCTTTTCAAACCCTCAAGGAAAAATGACATTTTATATAACTTTGGAAATCCACTAATTCAATTTACATTTCCAAACCGGAAACTGAAAATTTAAGAAATCCTTAAAAATTTGGCCCACAATCTAACAGGCAGTATTTGAAATGGATCTTACTGTCATGATAAATAATTATCTGATTTAGTTTTAAAACAATATTTATTCAATACAATTTAACAACATATGCAATACATTAACATAAGCAAACAACAGAGATGGGAAAGCAAGTCAATTTTACAATGACTTATGTAAATATACTGTATTTGAATGTAAAAGGCAAAGATAAGAAAGGATCCAATCTCGTAAGTCCCAAAATTATATTACAAAAAATAAAGTTGGCAAACACGGACCCCTGCGACAAACCAGAGGTGGGATCAGATGCCTATATATTTAGGAGGAGTAAGCATCCCCTGTGACCGGTCACACCCGCAGTGAGCACCAGTATATATGATAGGAAAATTATCTGTTATTTGAATTGATTCCACTGTATTTATGATAAATAAGTGATCTCGACCTCTGGCGTGTTCAGGGATTTCATCTTTCCCCTACTCTTGAATTTTTTTTTTAAATTTTTTAAACAGGTGCAACATTTAACTTCGGACACGGGACAAAGTCCAGACTTGTGCTCCCCTTTCATAATATAGGTATTGAGAAGGCATATTAACTGTATCTGGTGGGATTTGTTTTGCAGTATAGTTTTAGTTTTAGGTTCAAAAGCTAAGGTTACTAAACTTATTACAATAAGAGATATAAGCTCTTAAAAGACAAAAAATCCCTTGTGGGAGAATGTTTTTTTTTATTTTTTATTCCTATCAAAATTCCTTTCATTATCCTTTTGCCGAATTTTAAAATTATTTCTTTATATCATGATTAATAACAAGATGTATTTGAAAATGACGTCCACTAATTTGTGATGAATGAACATTAAGGCAAAGATAACGAACAGTGATCAATCTCGTAAGTCCTTATAAATAATAATAGAATACAAAACCAAGGTTGGGCAAGCACGGACCCCTAACATACACCATAAGTGGATCAAGTGCCTTAGGGAGTTGATAAATATTGACTTTATATGAAAACCGATGTCATTGGGTATCATGGCCATATTTGAAATAGCATTCATTAACTGGTTATGATAAATGACTGACTGTTATTTGAAAATAATTTTCACTGTTATTATGAAAAATAACTGGCTGTAATTTGAAGTTTGATGATGGATAACCTTAGGATTGTATATGATATTAGATCCTGTTATTATGAAATGAATAACTGCTTGTATTTGTAAATGATCGTATTGATAGAATAATGGCTAAATTTGAAATAACGTCACCGTATTTTGATGACTGGATGTATTTTCAAATTATATCACTGCATTATGACAAAATGGGATGATTTCAGGTTTGTTTATCATCAACTTCACATATTTGAACCCGTGGGGTCCGAGTTAGAATAAGTCCGATCTCAGCATCCCTTGTGTGTGGTAAGAGGCGGACGAATTGGGGAATCATTCGGGCATGAGACCGCAAAACTCGAGGGCCCCGTGTTCACAGCAGGTGTGGCACGGTATATGGTGGTTTATAAAATGTCTCTCAGATAATCAATACGGCCAAAATCTTGTTCTCTGTGTGATTCAATTTTAAATTCGAAGACAGGCTACTGAAAAAGTTTAATGTTGCAGGGTTCAACAGTCACATCTAAAGTCTGCATTAAAGCAAATATATGGTCGTTATATTAACCGATTCTAATAAGAAATAAAGCACGCGTTTTCGTGGTTGTTGCCGGAAATTAACCCCGAGGTGGAGAAATGTTGTTTTTGTAAAATATAAAAGCGAGGCGAAAAACAAGTACTTTATTTCTATTCTACACGGCTAAAAAAAATTCCAAGATGACTTGTTTTCCTCTATTAAGAAACGAAATAGTTCAAATTCATGACGTTCCAGTCTGCTGTTCGCGTTCACCCTTTGTAAAAACCTTTCGAGTTTGCCTCGTGAGAAATTAGATGTCATGTCGATCGCACAGTAAAACTCGCTTTTCAATTTCTCTAGTACTAGGGAGGTTTTTTGGAAACAGCCACGCTTCATCTAGTAAAAATGATATTTAACATGGCTAATATGGAATCACAAAGTATTACAGCTTGAGCTAAAATGTGAAATATACATGTAATTTACATGTTTCGAATTTCAAAATCCACGGTTTTCTTCAGATGTCTGTTCAAAAGGAAGAGAGTGTGTATTCACCTTCTCATAATCCATTGTGACGTATCGTGGTATAACGTAGATTATTATTTTTTTTATATTTTTATTTTTTTTTTTTTTTATTTTGTTTTTTTTAAATGACTGCAGCATCTCTGAGAACTTTTCATAACCGTGGTTAGAATTTGCAATACAAACTGACCATTTGTGCCAATGCTGTCTGACCGTGTTTCATACCAATTGTTAGGCCGTTCTTTATATACGCTGAGGTGGCTGCAGATTACTCTTGTTTGCCTGATCGGGATAAAGGGTTCACGGCAGTGTGAACCGGTGACAGGGGTGCTTACTTTCCCCTCGACTTATGGCTATCGACCGACCTTCTTGGGTATCCGGGGGTCAACCGTCTTTGTTTCAGCTCTTAATTTGTAACCGTTATAGACCATGACCACTGTTCGTTATCTTCACCTTTTCATCATGACAAAAACTGGTTGTATTTGGAATGATTTCATGGTACATTTGTATTATGCTAAAGCATTTGCATTATTGTTTATGGTAAATAATAATATAAATAAACGGACTGTACTTGAAATGATTCACTGTTTGATGATAAATAACTTGCTCGTTGATGATACTTCTTTTTGAATAATTACAATATGATAACTCTTAAATCACTGTATTATGAGAAATAACTTGCTTTTTTGAATAATCTTAATATTAAATTCGTATTATCAAACTGTTATTATGATGAATAACTTGTATTTGAAAAATAATTTCACTTAATATGATGAAGAACTTTGCTGTATTGAATAAATCACTTGTTAATATGATGAAAACTGTGTATTTGAAATAATTTACTGTAATATGCAGAATAACTCCGGTGTATTTGAAATACTTTCAACTGTAATATGGTGAATAACTTGCTGTATTTGAAATAATTTCACTGTAATATGGCGAATAACTTGTATTTGAAATGATTTCACTGCATTAGGCAAGAACTGGATGCGTATGAGGACTTTTTAAAGCGAGGCCAACTACTAACAAAAAAGTTGATGTTGCAGGGTTATAACGAATCTCGTTTAAAGTCATCATTTCGCAAATTCTACGGTCGCTATAATGACCTTGTTTGCGATTGCAAATTATCACTTAAGTCATATGTTGACTGACTTGTTTCATACCCATTTGTTAGACTGTCATTTTCGTACTAGATTTGACGACGGTAACCCCGTTTACTTAGTTTCGGACTACGGGCTCACTGCGGGTAGTGACACAGTCAGCAGTAGGAGGCTACTTCCTACCATGGCACCTGCTCTCGCTTTTGCCGAAGGTCCGTGTTGCCGTACATACGACTTTGTATATATGTTTTTTGGGACTATGATTACATTTAACACATTGTTTACTTCGCCAATTTATATACGTTCTGTGTTATGATACCTGTAGATGATATGCATGTACTATCCAAGGTCAATAAATCGGTATAAAAACATGTAATTTTGATTCTACAAATCGTCTTATTGGCTGGTTAACTTTTCCAGTATATTATGATGGTTATTTGTTTAATGTTTTAAACGTTTTGTTTTAAGTGAAAGCTGCTTAAAGCTGGATCAGTGTCCTATTCTGAAGTTTTATTTGGTCTTCCGGACGGTTTGCCAGAAGGATTATTATGATCCCTCATACGGGGCATCATTTCGATTTTAATCTGTTTTTGATATTGAAGATATCGCCTTCCGAATTAGGTTAGTACCAAAATGGAATACATCTCCTTCCCTCGGAAATATGTATGTTAAGAAAGAAAACTTACAATTTTGAAAACTTCACTGAAGATACATCTATAGTGGCATGTAGGAAGAGTAGATATTTACGGCAGAAATATGGGGCTATAGAACATATTCCATAACCGTTTCAATCTTCCTTTGAATTGGTGCAGACGTTCTAGGGACAATTTGAAAGTAGAGCACTTGAACTGACAACTAAGAAAGTAGGACAAATCTGAACTGAATAATAAAAAGCCTTCACATCATACAAACCTGAAGCAGACAATCCAAACAAGACCAACTGAGATATGTATTGACACGTAACACTGTTTTCATTATACTATATTATTAATTGATTCATTATACGATTTTTCCCATTGTGATACCCCTCGGAATAGGTATAAAAAGGAAACCGACCTCTACCAGAGCACACAATTCACAGGGATAAACATTTAACATGTTAGCGTGAATTGGAAAGAGAATGAAAGAGGAGAATGCTATAGATGGTATAGAGAATGCTATAGATGGTTTTGAAGGTTTATTTGATTAAGAAACTGAAGATCTTTAATAATTTTATTTCTTTTATTCAGATGGTATAAAATGTTTTAAGAGCAACACACAAACGGTAATGAAGCTAATAATTGTTTATGTCGCAGTGAACAGTAGTTTATTTTTAAATACCCGAATACAAAACGAAAGCTTTCAAAGCCTGCTTGTATTGGAGAGATGATCGTGAATAAACATCACGCATCGATAAGCAGTAGAAAGTTCAATAAAAACGGCGAAACAACTTTTCAGCAATATAGAATTTCAGATCTTTCAAAAAACAATCTTGGACATATTAAAACTTGATTTACAGCATATAATTAGCCTTCAGATGACTGAGCAGATCTTTGGACAAAGTAGAATTAGGGATTACAACCATCTTTATCCCAAAAGATTTATTTGGACTGAAGTTCTATCGAGAGCGAATTCTATTAAAGTTCTGTAAAAGACTCAAATCATATTATTCTTTACAATACGACCTTCAATTTCAGATTCTGCTGAAGGTGCATCAGGTTACCTTTCTTTTAACTCCTCGAACAAGCTCCATTCTTCTTATCACAAATTTTGTAAATTGTGATTAATATTACGAGCTTGTTCCTGATAAAAATATCACTTACAATATTCGAAATATAATTATGGCCCATAGTTTAGTCATATTGTTCGATGGAAAAGGTTTTTCTGTAAGGCAAATTACAAATTTAAAAATTTCTTTCTTCAGTTTTGTTTAGTGTCCACCACATGATATAATAGCAGTTTGTCAGTTATCGGAATAAAAATAATCATACACAACAACAGCTAATTAATTAAAAATTTTCAAGAGTATTTTCACGGGCTTATCAATTACCTCAAACGTGGAAAATTTACTGAACTTTAACAGACATAAAATATGTGTTATTGAAAATGAATTACAGTTTAACTTTACCTTTAACACGCAATTTGATAGGTTCATTTAACTTTATCAATATACAATTTGTCCTTTAGTCCCACTATATAACGTTAAGGAACGACGTCACAATACGTATGTTCGGTTTCCATTTTGCTCTACGGGAATAGTGGTCCGCGTCATATAAAATTCATTTTATCTTTATAAATATTCATTTAAATTAAATTATAAGGAACTAATATAATTTGTACTCATTTTATAAGATACAAAGTAAGCTGGTTAGGTTTATGCAATTTTTCGTGTAAACTGCCTCAACTTACTTGATATCGTATAAAATTAAGAAAAATTACTTTCATTTCTCAAACAGTGATCAATATTATAATTCCTATACTAAATTCAAAGTAAGAGTTGGGCAAACACGGATCCATGGATATACCAAAGATGGGATCAGGTGCATAGCACACCCACCTTGGGCCCTTTATCTTCATCAGGTAAGCAAAGTAATCCGTAGTCAAATTCAGACAGAAATTAACCCAATGACAGGTTGTGACAAACTAAATCGTTATAACGACGATAGAATTTGCGAACAAGCAAACGCGACTATTGACACGCCTGCAACATCAACTTGTTTTTCAGTAGCCTGTCTCGATTTTGAAAATGATGATATGGAGAACGAGCTCCTACGTTTCAAATCAGTTGAAATACACAGACATCATATGCAGATGATGATGAAATGTTGTTACATACTTTAAAACTCAACTTTATGGCAAACGGGACGATTTCAGCTTCTCCATCGTCAGCTTCCAATATTATGTAGTAATATTCTATTATCACCTGCATATGGTGTGTATATCTCTCAACTAGTTCGATACGCAAGAACTTGTTCGGTGTATAGTCAGTTTTTAAATCAACGCTGGCTACTTACAAATAAGTTGTCGTCGCAGGGGTTTCATCAGCCACGTATGAAGTCAGCATTTCACAAATTCTATGGTAATTATACCGATCTGGTTGCCCATACAACCTGCCATTAGGTAAAATGTTATCTGACGTGTTTCATAATAAATGTTAAGCCGTTCTTTATACGCCGATTTCTCCGTTTACCTGATCAAGACAAAGGGACCACGGCGGGTGTGACTGGTCAACAGGGTATGCTTACTCCTCCTGGGCACCTGTCCCACCTCTGGTGTGTCTAGAGACCTGTCTGTGTTTGCCTAACTCTTGTTTTGTATTCTGTTGGAGATTTACGAGATTGAACTATGTTCGTTGTCTTCGCCGTTTCATAAATATGAGAAGTTGACCATGAACAAGTTGAAATCATTCCGTTTGTCAAACAGTTGAGGTGTTAGCTTGCCGTTAATGTTGATATTTCATAAAATATCTAAATACGAAGCTGATTTGGAAGACCTTTATTTCGAGTTCACTGAGATATATCGAATCCAGATATGAAATTGATTATCATCAATAGATTAAACGTCGTCGATATATCTAATTATCGAATTAAAGACCACAACTAGATATTTTCTTCTCCTGTAGAAATTGGAATATATTCCGCCTCGTAAGAATATAAAAAACACGTAAGTTAACAAAGGAAGACAATTTGTGCCTGTGGGAAATGTAACAAACTATTGGAAGACCTGATCACCAAAGACTACAACGATACGATATTGTCGATGAGGAACTCCAGCATTGTTTTGATATACCGGTATTATGAACTTCAGAGTACTTGTGCGTAGAATCAGAGTGGTGTTTAACAAAGTGTTTTTAATAAATGATCATTAGTCTAAGATATCCCTTTTCATATTCGTTGACGAAGCAACTGTTTTATAATGTCAAAATGAACTAGTCTTTAATTCATCGTAAGGATTGCTCGTGCAAAGTGTTGAAAATTTAAACGTTCTAATGTTGTTAATTTGACAAAAGTTTCTGTGAAATCAAATTTACTAGAAGTCCTTTAGAATTGATTTACAGTTGATTTACACCACATCTGGCATATATTGTTGCACAATACGTCTGAAGTTTCTCCACATATGTCGATATTTTTGCGAGAAGGAAATCTAGGGGCTTGGGAGATCATTTACTGGATCCAGCAATGTACATGTATCTTTGTAAGGGGTTTTATACTCATATTCATCCATTTTATTTACCGAAATATTTGAAAAATTTCATCTTTTGGAAGCTCAGTTGGAGTAGAAGTACGGATTGTGGAGTGAATGTTAAGTTCGTTGATAATACCTTTGTAATAATGAACTTTTCAAAGACCACGTTGTTACAAGTTTTGTCAGCTGAAACCAAAACATGTTCCAGATAACATTGTTGCTATCTTCAGTCCCTGAAACGTTCTACTTTACCATTTTTCCGTGCGGTTAGCATGCGGTCACCGTGCGTTTCGTCATTTTTCATTCATTGTTCAGCGTGCGGTCACCGTGCGTTCTCCGTGCGGTCACCGTGCGTGTGGTAAAGTAGAACGTTTCAGGGACTTTTTTTCTCATCTATTTCCAGATACACATTTTTATGTCAATTTTTCACAAACAGACAAAAGCAACGAAGATATACCATTTTACCATTCATACGATAAATGACTTGTTAAAAGTTTTACATACATATAAACAAAGTTCAAGCAAAATGCTATACACAATAAAGTGTAAATCATGATATCATTTTCAAGTTAGAATTGTGTGTAGTGGTCAATACCGTAACCACTTTAATTCAACACTTTTGATGCTATTAGTAAATAACATTCTTCCTTGAATAAACATTTTAAAGAAATGTTCCACAATTTTGTGAACTGTATTGAAATGATTTGGTCTCTACTCATGTCGGATCAGTATAGTAGAAATCTCAGCAGATGTGTTCATAAAACGCACAGTGACACCGCACAACACCCAGAAGTGTAATTACATCGATAAGCGATCCCCATCTTTTTCCTGCTCAAAAACGTTTGACAAGGAAGACGTCGACATTTTATGAATGTATTTCAGGTGCAATGTGCGCAACAATTTCGCATCTGTAAAATTATTTCCATTTATAAGTGTTTAGGTAGGAGTCCAAGTATCTGCTATTTTCCATGCATTCCATGTTTGAACCTCCCCTGAAGTTGTAAAGGCTGTAAAAATACCAGAAAACATAATGAAAATAACAGGTAATAGAATCTATAAAAATTGGAAAGGAGAGGAAAAGAATACTTACATGATACAGCAGTTGGTTCTCTGGAAATAACTTGTCTTTTCCTGCAACACGAATGAAGGACTTTCCTTTGTTACTTGTAAAAATATATACATTCCCTAGTACTTAAGAATCACAAACTCTATCATGAATTACTGTAGCAATACAAAACTTACGGTTTCCATCTCCTCTTCCTTCGGCACATCTTTTCACACCACCTCTTGATGTTCTGAAAATCTGTATACCTGACAACAAGATATGTTATAAACATTAACAGACCAACCAAAAGCATCATGGATGCCACAAACCAAGCCACGTTTCGCGTGTCTTCAAAGAAGGTCATGTAGCGGTCAGTGGTGGTGGACACAGTGTGAGTTGTGACAGAAGGAATCACCAGTGTTATGGTGGCCGTGTCTGTAAGACCACCGCCATCAGTGGCAGTAATGGTGACCGACAAAGTCGTTCCTGTCGAGAATCCCCCCAGACTAGAGGTTACTAAAAGTTCGCCGATGTGCGAAATCCCAAAGTAGGTACCACCTGTTGATGTCTGATCAATTGAGTAGGTGATTTCGCCTGTAAATAATATGATATCGTTATATGTACACAGTATCATTGATGGGCAGTTTAAAAAATATTTAGGCGTGATTTGTTAAAAAAGATATAGTGTGCCTGTAAACACTGGTACTCTCCTTGATCACACATGTACTTTCATTTTTTTAAAAAGTTATTGTAACGTTTTCAGTTATGTGCTGGCTTCAATACCTTTTCGAAATGCTATTCGGGAAAATAAATGTTATTTATCACCAAATACAATAACACTTAGTATTTTTTTCACTAATTGCATTGCCGTAAAATCATATTGGTCTTCATATGTTATTCAACATGTAAATGTTATCAATATGAAAGAAAAGAATGGCACCAAAGAAAAAGTCCACCACAAGTGTAAATCTAACGGATAAGTCGTTTTACTGTGAGATACAAATTAGTGCATCTTAGACATACCAAACGTTCCAATGTCCCCATCTGTGGCGGGGAGACTAGCAATGACGGTACCGACATCAGCGGTGGAAAAAGCATAGAACGAGTAGGAACTGGCTGTAAATGTGGGGGTGTTATCGTTGATGTTGTTAATGTTGACGTTTAGGGTAGCAGTGTCGGTCAGTTCACCATCAGACACCGTCACTGTGCATGTTAATGACGTAGGGTTCCCGGTGTCTACATCATAGTCGGTGGTTAACGTCACCAGTTTCGTTGTAGGATCCAAAGTAAGTTGTGGACAATTCTGCGAGTACGTTTGGGTAGCCCCTGCATCGGGGTCACTCACCGAGAAAAATGGAGTACCAATGGAAGATCCTGCCTATGACATAGAATTGTACAGTTTATTATGAAATATGAAATTTGATAAGTAGTTTTTCTCCTGCAAATGCGGAACTTAATAATAAAAAAGGCAATACTTTTTAAAGGTTTCTTAAAATCGCGTTGGACAAGACGTACTGAGCTTTCACTTCCTGTGATGGTGTAGCTGGATAGTAGAAACATCGGAGCCTCGTTTTGGTTTATGATTGATACTGTGACGGTTCCACTGGCCGACGCTTGACCATCAGACACATAGGCGGTCAACAGGAATGTCGTCGTTCCTATTGTCTCAAAGTCAATGTTTATGGACGATGTTTTAATGGCGCCAGCTTTTAAAATCAATCAATTCATTAATGTTACCGAAAATATACCTTTAAATAATTTAATTTTACTTGTTA